>JAOSBN010169283.1:0-20788 GCA_027563595.1 Erythroxylum suave | reverse complement strand
AAAAATAATTATAATTAACGAATAAATCCATAAGTCAATTAATAATTAATTCGAATAAAAATAAAAAAAAATTTTCGGGACCCAACAATTCTCCACTGTCTTCATCGCAAGTTTCTCCCATGATATCCTGTGCCTCCTCCTCTCACCTTCCACACTCTCCTATAGAAAACGTTGACATCGTGCTTTCATTGCCCTAACCACTGATTTCAAGGGATCAATCGCTGCCAACATATGAAGTGGTATAGCCGAGAGAACATGCTTGATAAGAAGAAGTTGTCCTCCTTGTGATAACAACTTGTTCTTCCAACCACCCAACCTCCTTTCAAGAGCATCCAGTAAGAATTGAAAATTACTTGCTTTTTTCCTGCCCATGTAAATACTGCTCCCTAAATAAGTGAATGGAAAAGTGCCTCTTTGCATTCCCAAAATGACGAGGACATTTCAGATTGTGTTAGGCCTGCAATTTTCTGTAGCTAAATAAGTTCTTTTTTGTCTATTAATTTTTTGTCCAGTGGCAGCCTCATACCCAACAAAAAAATCATTTAAGTGCTGCAATGATGCTTTTAGTCCTCTAGTAAAAATGACTAGTTCATCAGCAAAACACAAATACGAGATAGATAGAGATCCTGCCGGGACCCCAAATCGCGCAATTAACCATAGATCCATTAACACCTTCAATCTGCGAGACAATGCTTCAGAGAGTAATATAAATAAGTATGGAGAGAGCGGATCATCTTGCTTAATTCCTCGTGTAGCTTTAAAGAAACTAGCAGGAGAGCCATTCACTGGAACAGAAAACTAGCTACTCTACAAATTCATCATCACCATTCATATAAAGATCCTCAGAAATCAGAATGCCCCCAATAATGCCTCTAAAAATTCCCACGAAACCCTATCAAAAGCCTTCATCATATCAATCTTGAGAATTACATTACCCCCAGCCATCTTTTGGTTCAAAAATTGACAATGGTCTTGAGTGAGCAGAACATTATCAATAATGTCCCTCCCGAATAGAAAGGTTGATTGCTCCTCTGAAATCAATTGGTGAAGAACTCCCTTCAGCCTCTCAGTAAAAATCTTAGTGAAATTCTTATTAAGGAAATTACACAAACTAATCTGTCTGAAGTCGGAAAATGTTTCATATGATGACTTCTTGGGAATTAAAGTGATGAGAGTACTGGCAATGGCTCATGGAATAGGCACCCCAGCCATAAACTCCCTACATGCATTCAATAAATCCGTAAAAATGATATTCCAACAATGCCTATAAAACTCTCCTCCATACCCATCAGAACCAGGTGCACTAGGCGGATCCAAATTGAAAACTGCCTCATGTATCTCATCCAGTGTGACTTCCTTTACTAGCTTCTCTCGGTCCTGCTCAGTTAGCAAAGAGGGGATATATTGTAAGAAATCCTCTTGCACATGCCGACTAGTATCGAAATCTTCACGTTTAAGCAAGTTCTCAAAGAATCTTACCGCCTCCAACTCTATCTCCTCACGGCCACTCAACCAGGTTCTACTCTTGGATTTAATTTTACTGATCCTCAGCCGTGACTTTTTTTCAGCCAATGTAGAATGAAAGAAAGCTGTGTTAGTCTCTCCCTCTTTAAGTCATCTTAGCTTCAGTTTTTAACGCCAAAAATCATCTCGCTCCTTTAGCTTTTCAAGAAGAAAAGCACTAGATTAATGCAAAGCCACCCGATTAGTCCACTGGGATCATCATCATACTATTTCTCCAACCTCCCCCTCCTCAACTTCTTTGAAATTCTTAAACACATCTCGAAAAGTCTCCTTGTTCCAACTTTTCAAAACACCCTTCAATCGATGCAGCTTTAAAGAAAAAGCCAACATATCATATCTTTGAGAAGGCTGGACCCAGGACTCTTGAATAATATCCATAACCTCCAGTCTCCGAAACCACATATTTTGGAAACCGAAAACCTTCGGTCTACTATCCTCATTAGCACTGAATTGATGTAAAAGTGGGCAATGATCATAAGTTGTTTTGCTCAAATGTTGTATTGACGAGTTTGGAAAAAGAGATACCCACTCATGCGTAAATAGGATCCTATCAAGTTTTTTGCTCACCCACCTTGTGCTGCGTGTGCCACCCCATGTATGTTCAGCACTAACCGTCAATAATTCGGATAGAGCACACTCTTCTATCTAGTCATTGAAATCTTAGATAGCACCCCTATCCAGCACTGAGTGTCCCGAATATTCATCTAAGTTCCAGATGGAATTAAAATAACCATCAACCATCCAAGGAAGACCCTGATGTTGCGCATGAAAGTCCACTAGATTGTTCCACAAATCCTGCCTCCCAATCCTAGAGCTTTTTGCATATACCTTAGATATAAAGAAAACATGTTCCATCGTCGAGTGAGATACCCTCATGTGTACAACTTTCTCCATCTCTCTTAACAATGTCACATTAAAATCATTGTGATAAAATATCCAAATCTTGTCAGAACAAGATCGAAGACAACTATCAAAGTGCAATTCCCTGGATAGCTTTTCCAATTTTTATCTCCCCAACATAGATTCCAAAATAACCAAGAAAGTTATTTTGTAAGCCCATATTGGTTTCTTCAAACGTATCCGAGACACCTCATTAGCAATCCCTCTAATATTCCAAATAAGCTGACTAATCATTTAAAATCTAGAGAGAGTTAAAATAACCTAGATGAGAGCCAGAGTGTTAATCCCTCCTGCGCGCGCACCCTTTCTACCTTTGGTTTCCTCCCCCGTTTCCTTTGCACCGTGAAATTCCCTTCTCCTGTAACCACAAGTTGAACATCCTCTTTCTCATCATCAGACCATCTCCCTTCTTTATCAACACCATCATCAAGAAAAGTCATAACCTCTACAGTGCCATCATGCGAGACAAAGTCCTCGTCACGTAGGGGAGTGTGCTGTTCAGTGTTTAATTCGTCAAGCAAAACCTCCGTATCATCTAATGCATCATCATTTTCCTCCATGCTAGTAAGCACCTTAAACCAATTTTCAATAAGATCAACCTCAAGTGTGCTCGCTGGTGGGGCTGAGGAAGTCACATGTTGTTTCAACTCCTCACATTGTGAAGCTTGCAGCGCCGACTGTATCAATTGCTGACAGGAGCTCGCAGCAACATCATAGCTTTTCCTATCAGGTTTGGGGGGTACTGGAGGTGGCGTTAACACCTGTTTGTGAGACGCATCCAGGGTTATCGTGTTAGAGTGGGAATCAACGCACAAATCAGTGGCTGGAATGTTGAGTTGGTTTATGGCAGGTTCTTTCAAGCCTAACGAAGCTTGGGGGGCAACTAGCGTGTTATCTTGATCAAGTACCGCCACTTGATTGCTAAAAACAGGAATATTTTCTTTCTCTGCAGTTGACAAACTAGAAGTTGAGCCTTGATGTCCTCATGTTGGTGGCCGCACAGCTACCTCTTGTTGAAGCTTATTTTGCAACTGCCATTTAACTTTCGGGGGATGAAGTTGAACTCCTTTTGCCTTCTTTTGAACGTCTTCTTGTTTTTTGTTTAACTGCAAAACCTTGTCCTTCCTAGAATCCACCTCCTTCACCGAAGTTTGCATAGATTTTCCAGCTCGACAATCTTCTATCTTATGACCTATCTTGTTGCATTTAGAACAATAATAAGGAATATCTTCATAAGTGAATTTTTGTTCATGTTTCTTTCCCTTCTTACCAATACGCACAACCTTTGGAAATTCCTTCATCAAGTCGACTTCTACACAAAAATGCACAACAGAGGGCCTTGTCATATTCAAGGTTGGAGTGTCAATCTTTAGAGGATTCCCAATTGCTTTTGCCATTGAGAAGATCATCCTTGGGTTGAGATACTCTACGGGAAGATCATGGAGGGAAACCCATATAGGAACAATTGGGGGATCTTCCTCAAATTTAAATCCTGGTCTCCACTTTAGGATACACATTGAAAATCCAACTATATTCCAAAAGGTGCGAATCCAACACCTTTGATAATCTTCTTCCTTCTCAAAGCGAATCAAAACATGTCGAGAGTTTATGAGACCAAGTGAATAATGCCCATGAAATCCAATCTTTCTAAATTCATTGTGCACCTCCTCCATCTTAGGATGTCCATAAGAGAACTTCCCAATCAAGCTTAATCTATGAGGGGCAACCAATTGATCAAACTCATCATCTTTAAGCTCTATAGTTGGGATGCCATTGATGAATTTTACATCTTTAATAAGCAGGGAGTTAGGGAAGGAATGGGGTTCGGTTTGAGAAAAGAAATTGGAAAACGTTTTTGGAGGTCTAGTGGGGACCCCCATAGGCTGGTCGCCGGCCATGGAGGCTAGCTGCATGGGTGTATGATGAAGGAGCTTGGGAGCGTGCGTGTCCTAGGGTTTTTAACAAATCTTTTCATACCTTCTTATTAGTTGTTAGTTAAATGTTAAAGCATAGATACGCAAAGAAATGACAGCGAGTGGAATTGGAAATGGAAGAAGATCCTGTAGAAAAGAAGCAAATATTCTCTTTTCATTAAACACGCTACAACAAACACTACATTTAGCGACGTTCTCTTTTGCGACATTAACTAAATCGTCGCAAAAAATCACCATATTTCGACAATTTTACAAAATTGTCACTAAAACTAAGAATTTGGTGACCAAATCGAAAAGTGTGACAAAAGGGAAAATATTTTGCGATGAATAACAAAAATCATCACAAAAATGATGCACAATGGGTGACGATTTTAGATATTCGTTGCAAAATAAACTTATGGTAATTTGTTTTAGAAATCTTCACCATAGTTTGTTAAACATTTGGTGACTAATCTGGGAAATTGTCACCAAAGAATCATAATTAGTGACGATTATACGAAATTGTCAGTAAAAAGACGTTTAGTTTTTTGCTACGTTTTTGACATTATCGCTAGAAGTTGTCATTTGGCGACGATATTTTGAAACACGACCAAAAGGTTAATATTTGGTGGCAAATTTTGTGAATTGTCACAAAAGATTACAATTTAGTGACAATTTTTGAAAATCGTTCCTAAATAGTTTACATTTAGTGATGATTTCTGGAAATCGTCACCAAATGGTTGACTTTTGTCAAAATTGTTAAACTAACAATTTTATAATCTATCATAGTTAAGATATGTTTTATTGGAGATTTGTTATGAATGTTTACAATGTATTATTGAAAAAAGACACAACATAATTTTAAGTGTTAAATAGTAGTATTAATTAATCATTAATATTTACTAACGTTGCAAAAATTAGTTATAAAAAATTTAAATAATTTTATCAATATAATAATATGATATATGGAGTAATACAAACTTTGAATTAGAAGTTTAACAATTCATACAATCATAGAACCAGAACAATAACAGTCTACAGTCAATAGTATGCAGTTTAACCCCCTAATTAGTAGAGAGGTTGTTTGATAAATTTTTACAGATACAACAATAAATCAACTTTAAAATTGAGTCCAGTTGATTGCATCGATAAATGAAAATGATATAATTATTTATTTGGATTCCAAGTGACACGAAAGTCGGTAAAAGTAAGTTAATCGCCAATGTCTGGATTCCTGAGAAGGGTCCTCGCACGGTTGAAAGCATCAATTGAAACAGTAATAGTTCTTCCCTCAGCTGTAGGGTTTTTCACACCCTCTTGCAAAAGCTTTTCCGCTATAGCTAAACTTCTAGAGGATACAGTGAATGAGTCACTATATTTAGTATGGAAGATAAGTTTGCCAGATGAACTGACATTACGAAACAATTTACTTGAAACACAATTAGTATAAAACTTAGATATTATCATATTAATAAACCGTCAAACGAATCAAAATTGGAGTGATATGCATACGTGAATGAGCAGACGAATTATGTGGAATTGATGAATTTTCCAAAACAACCGATTTTTCTAATCCTTTCGGACTATTGTGACATCGCTTCTACCTCTATAGGCATATATGTCATCTTCAAGACTCAAGGAAGCTTAAAACAACATGTAGTATATACCATCAAATGTGATATATATATATAATAGCTTCATAAAAGGAAATGAGATGTAAATAATAAGAAAAGTGACATTGTTCGGATGATAATAAACACCTTGAAGTAGAAGATCAGCCATAGAAGGCAAACGATGATTAGTGTATGAAGTGGAGATTTTTCTGCATTGTTTATTTTTCAGTAGGGACAATTTTGCACATTCCTCCCAACTGAATGAATTAGGGCCATCCAAAACTAGTCTTCATGTCGACATTCCTTGATTAATCTGCAAATGCCGATTTAGAATTAAATGATGATATGTTCAACTCCAATTTGAATGATAAGTGAATGTAGTCCAGTTTATCACTTATACATCTTCAATTTGCCTAATGATATGAAAATTACCCTTACTACAATTTTAAAAATCTATTGTGTAGTTTGTATCATAAGCAAAATTTAGAATTTAAAGTAAAATAGACATAACTATGTTCTTGATGTGCAGAAATATAGTATTATCCATAAAATGCATCAAAGATATAACAAATTAAAACACAACCATAACAAATGACAAAGGTAGATAGACATAAACAAATAAAAAAGATAGACAATAAATCATCTTTAAAACATAACCATAAATAGAACTCATACATCAAATGCATAATTAAGAACTCACAATAAACACCTAAAGGTAAAAGTTAAATTTAGCTCAAGTTTGTTGATGAAAATATAAGAAAAGAATAATACTGATTCAATTAATAATGGTTCTTCGATAGTGATGACCACAATACAGATGAAGAAATAGAAGAGAGGATTTGGAGAATTGTTGATGGCTTGAACGAGAATTGTGTAGCCTTTTATGTTATTGTCTTTGAGAACCTAATACAAAACGACATCGTTTTTCTTATTTAGGTAAATGATGTCGTTTATTATTTACTGTAGTTGTTTGAAAGTAGTATTGATTAATTTGCTATGATCTATTATATTTGGTCAACAAACGTTAGATGTAGCAACTAATATATGGTTCGTCGTCAAGGCCTGCAGGTTCATAAATAATTTTTACTAAATTTATTTTCCTATTCCAAATAAAACATAATTTGAATGTAAAATTAAATTATTCAACTGAAAACTATTTTCAAATTAATTTGTTGACTGTTCAAATAAATAATAATTGACTTACAATTTTCAGAAAATTATACAATTTCATTATTATAATTTCAAAAAATGTATTTCATAAAATTATACATTTTACTTTTTGTAATTTAGAAAAAATAAATTATAATAATTTAATAAGACCTTGTAATATAATTAGAAAACTATTTCTAATAAATTATATTTAAAGATTAGTCATTCCAAAAAATTTAGCAAATGAAGAACAATTGCATGTATAAGTGAGAAGATTATCTTGTCGCTAAGACCGAAAAGATACATTTACATTAGGTGCATCTTGTTATACAAATAATAAAGTTAATGGTAGGTTAAAGGCTAAAGGGTATAAGTTGTAATGTTATTGATGAATTTGGTTTAAATGAAATGTGGTTTGCAATCCTTATTAATTCAAAACTTTTGCAAGACCCCAATTGAATTACACCACTACAGAAAAGGAATTTCTCTTAGTAGTGTATACGTGCGATAAGTTTCGACAATACCTTTTGGGATCAAAGGTAATTGTATTCACTGACCACGTGGCATTGAAATACCTTTTCAACAAGAAAGATGCAAAACCCAGGTTAATTTGATGAGTATTACTCTTACAAGAATTTGATTTGGAAGAGAGAGATTAAAAAGGTGCCGAAAATGTGGTAGCTGACCACCTATCCAAACTTAAGAGAGGGGAATGCAAGCCAAGCAATGATATTAACGAGATTTTTTTTGACAAAACTTTAATATTACTCGAGAGATTGACCACACCGTGTTTGCAGATATTGCTAATTATGTAGCCAATGGTAAACTTCCATCGGATCTTTTATACCAATAACAGAAGAAGTTCATGCATGACTGTAACCGTTACATACGAGACGAACCAACTTTATATAGGGCCTGTGTAGATGGGTTAATGAGACGTGTTCCAGATGAGGAGATGTTAGACATTCTCAAGCAATGTCGTGATGGTCAATATGCTGGGCGTTATGGAGCCAACAAAACGGCAACTTGAATTCTTAAAAGTGGATTTTACTGGCCTCAACTGTTTAAAGATGCACAAAATTATGTAGCACAATGTGATAAGTGCCAGTGAATAGGCAATATCTCTAAGAGGGATGAAATGTCGTTATCCAATATTCAAGAGATTGAGGTCCGTTTGGGGCCTTGACTTCATGGGTCCATTTATACCTTCAATGGGGAATAAGTATATTTTGGTGGGGGTTGATTATGTCTCAAGATGGGTCGAAGCAATAGAATCCCTGACAAATGATGGGAAGGTGGTACAAAAGTTCATTCGACGACAATTTAATCGATTCGGAGTACCACAGATGATAATAAGTGATGGAGGTGCACAATTTTGCAACAGATCTTTTGATGCCCTCCTCAAAAGATACAAAGTACACCATCGAGTGGCTACACCTTACCATCTACAAACTAGCGGACAAGTGGAAGTTGTAAACCGAGAGCTGAAACAAACTCTGGAAAAGACAATAAATAACTCTCGAAAGGATTGGGCAACAAGGTTAGATAATGCCTTAAGGGCTTATCAGATAACTTTTAAAACACCCATTGGAAAAACTCCATAAAGACTTGTGTATGGGAAAGCTTGTCATTTGTCGGTAGAATTAGAACATAGAACATACTAGGCAATTAAAGCGTTAAATTTTGACTGGAAGCAGGCCGGTGGAAAAAGACTTTTACAACTGGATGAGCTAGAAGAGTTCCGTTTTAATGCTTACAAGAATTCCAAACTCTATAAGGAAAAGGTTAAGAAATAGCATGATGCTTGTCTCAAGAAAAAGGAATTCAAAGAAGGAGACATTGTCTTACTATATAACTCTCGTTTGAGGCTATTTCTAGGAAAGTTAAAATCTAGATAGAGTGGAACCATTCACAGTCGTCCAAGTTTTCGATCATGGAACTCTCAAATTGGAAAATGTGAATAAGGAGGCTTTTAAGGTCAAAGGGCATTGATGCAAGCTATATTTTAGAGGAGCACTCCCAACAAGAAGGAAGTGATCTCCTTGTCTCTGACTAATTAATATGACTTTCTGAATGAGACGGTCCAGCTCAAGACCATAAACTAGCAAATGATTAGAATTTGTTTAAAGTTGTTATTCATGGTTAGTGTTATTCCAATAAAACATTATTGATTGATTTTGAAGCTCAAGGGATTTAGATACCACCCCCTACACGATAACCACCTCCATCCCCATAGGATCCAAATCTAACCCAGTTTGTCTTTAATTTCAATTTGTTTTTATCTAATGTTACGTTGTTGTATGTTTATTTTTTCTGATTTTGTTATCTTTTATCACTTCATTATTACTTAAATTCTTGTCTCCACATTTTAATATGTGTTATGTTTTATGGGTTTCCTTCTCACATTGAGGACAATGTGTTGTTCAAGTGTAGGAAGGGATTCTGTGTTTTTCTTTTACGTGTAATTTTGATGATAGTATTAGGTTGCATTGTGAATTGTGTGAATGTATCAATGGCTTAGATTGAGTGAAAATTTTTTTACTTTGGACATAGTCTATTAGGTTGTGAATGATCATTAGCCTGTGAAATTAGTACATTAGGGCCATGGATAAATATATAGCCTAATTAAGACTTGTTTTAATTTTAGCACCCTCTAGATTGTCGCATTCATTTATAATTTGAGGCCTTTTAGCATAAGTAGCTTGACTAGTATTTTTCATGAAAAATAAAAGCAAAAAACAACAAGGTAAAAAAAAAGTGTGTTAATAATCACTATTCTACTGGCCTTCGAGTTATGAATAGAGCCGGTAGCCAGTTGAAAACATGATATAGCTGAGTAACCAGATCGACACGCATCACAAATTTGTGCCTTCGCGTAAAAAGGCTATAATGACATTTCAACCAAGTTGTTAATAAATGACTTAGTTGAGTAGCCAGATCGACATTCATCACAAATGTTTGCTTCCGAGTAAAAGGCTAAATCCTAAAAAAAAATGTGTGTGTCACCTTAATTAAAAACCTACTGGACTTGTAATAAGCTTGAATTTTCATGGATTTATACTTAGGAATAGCTACAAAAGCCTAAGGGACCAAAAAGTTATCAATGTGTGTATACAATTGAAAAAGGTAACTAAGTTAACATCTAGGTCTTCATTCAGTTGTGTATTAAGCCTAAGCCCCAAACAACCTATTTTGCTTGTTAATGATTTACTATAATTTGAATAGTTGTGTCTAAGGTTAAATCTATTTCATGGAAATTAGAGCCATTGTCACATTATTGCATTGTGAGTGTGTTATGTTGTGTTATGTGTTGTTATTTTGTTTGCTTGAGGACAAGCAAATGTTTAAGTATAGAGATGTTGATAGTTGTGCTTTGCATGATGTTTTAGAGTTAAATTTATTATGCATTTAGTGTTAAAGTGAGTGTTGAGCATGCATTTAGAACTTAATTAGGTTATTTTATATAATTAAGTATGTTTATGGGTTATTTGGAATTCTTGAACTTAAATTGTATATTTCTTAAGGTACCTTGATGTGCGTGCTAGTGTTACAGGGCAAACAGGGAAGAATGGTGAAGATTTAAAGATTTTTGGGCTTAAGGACATAGGCCACCATCGTGCATATAGGCCACGGTCGTGATAGAGAAGGAAGAAAAAGAAGCAGCCAGGCTACGATCGTTCACTATAAGCCACGATCATGACAGAGAGCGTCAAGTCAGGATACGATCGTGCACTCCAAGCCACGCTCGTGATAGAAAGGGTAAAGCACGGACATTATCATGATATGAAGGGCCACGATCGTGCCCTGTGTCGGGCTGATGCGAAAACTCAATTTTTAAATTAATTTTCGAGAGTTTGACCTAAGGTTGCTAGAGAATAGATAGAACAATCTCTGACAGCCTTCATCAATCATTAAAGAGAGCCAAAAAGTTTTGCTAAGAGTGAGATTCCATCTTCCCGAGAGAGAACCTAGAGAGAGATCAAAACATCAAGGAAGGAGACAAAGGAAAAGAGACACGGAGACGAGCTAGACGTAAAATACTTCCCGGAACAAGTGGTTTCCCGCCATCTTCGTTATCAAGATTCCATTCCTGAGAGTATCTCCATGTATTTCAGTTTTATTATTGTATAGAATTGAAATAGGTGTTGGTATTGATTATGTGAATGTTAAATCGTGTTTACACTCACCTTTGGATGTTAATTTTTTAGATTAATAAATTTTGATTGATTATGTTTTCTGCTGCTTAATTGTGATTTCATTCTTGTGCATAATAATTCAGCAATAAACTGAGAGGGTGAGTTAGGTAAAAATCATCGATTTGGGCTAACGAGAGTTAGGTAAATCAATAGGTAGAGAATTAAGTCAAACCAGTAGAGTCGTGTAACAAGAGATCGAGGATTCCTGATAGGCTAATAGACAATTTAGAACTAACTGAGGTTTTGGGCCAATTACAGATCAAAAGATCATAGTTTTCATAATTTGAATTAGGGATTATTAACTAGCATTAAAAATTATTAAAAATTATAACTCAAGAGAGAGTAATTCATCCTCGAACTATCTAGGCCCATCAATTTGGTAGCTGCATAATTTTTTAGGTTTTGTTAAATTTCGAATTAAATCTCCTTTTTCTCCCTTGGTAATTTCTAGGTTAATCTCAGGTTGGTCGTGAGTTACAGGTTGTTTACTGTTTTTGTGCTTTAATTTCTCATATTTGATTCTTTATTAATTTAATTTCTGTTTTAGTTAATTAATTAGGAATTGTGAACTTAGATTTTAGGACTAGTTTCCTTCCTTGTGGGATCGACACCTTAGGTACTACGTGAACTACCTGTGCGCTTGCAGTAATTACCAAGGTTATAAGTAATAAAACTTAGCGCGTGTAACCTTGGGCGAACACACTACATTGGGTCAACACGATTCAATAACTTTTCATAATTTTTCACATGATCCATGTAAAGATAAATATATACAATACACATGAGACTCCACTTTCATTTTTGTTTTAATGTGACCCATATCCCTCGTGGATATCGAGCTTATTTTTGGTACTGACCCATATCTCTTGTAGATACAGGGCTTATTTCAAGTTCGGACCTATATCCCTTGTGGATACTGGTCTTTTTCTTTTCAGGTACTGACCCATATCCCTTGTGGATATTGTTATTTCAGGCTAGTCACTTTGGTCACAACTCCTTTATCTGATCTTGCACATAAATGTCATGAAATGCATAATTTCATATCATGTGCTATCAATCACTTTTAACAGTATGCACGGTTATTTACCACAATCATAATCATAATCATAATCTGACATTCAACATTCCGTTAAGTATCACCTATTCCATACACATTTACATTCATATTTATCATCCGATCTTGGTCCGACACTCAACAATAATGTCAAATAACAATTAGTTAGTCAAATTCATATACAATGAGCACTTCCAATACAGTCTTGAATAAAATTCTCCTAGGATAATTGATGCACGGAATTACCGCAATGAAACCAGTAACAGTTTAATAATTGATAATAATCAAACAAAATAATTCATTCATAGTAAGGAAGCAGCTAACTCACTACACATATAACTCAAACAGAAAAACACATATAATTAAGTTGGCACATCTAGGTTGACTCGCTACACATATAACTCATATAAAAACACACATATAATTGAGTTTATACATCTAGGTTGACTCACAGTATACTTCAGGTGAGTTATTGCTTTGATGATCTGGAAATGTCTAGGTGTTGTCGATCAACTTGTGATTCTATATTATACAATACACACATAATCCACCTATTACTAAGTTGATCAATCATATCATTGTTCAACCATGCACATGTATATGTATCATGCTTAATGCATGCTCAATTGACTATTCTGGGTATTTATCCGTAATCACATCACTTAACCATTAGCAATATCATTTGTGTATGTCAAGCTTATGCTCAGGTTCATATATCAAATGCTTTGTTAATTTAATATCATCAATCATATGTCCATCACATACATGCTTTCCAATTCTTTTTCTAAGGTTATCAGATCACAAAGTATTCAATTCCCATTCACCTTTACTTAATACACATTATTCTCACTTGAATTTCATTAGCATTCATAAGATCACTTTCATTCATTTCATATTGTCATTCTCACAATTTCATCAGATCTATATCCGTTAGACGGATCTTATGTTTTTAGGGTGGACCTATACCTATATATACTGTCTTTCAAAGCAAATATCAGTTCAAATGGCCAGTGAATGTCTGTTTGGCAGATTTCATGTCTGTTGGTTAGACATTCTTGGGTTTTCCGACTTCTCAGCTCCGTTTATGTCCATTTGGAGGGACATCATTCCTCTGGGCAGACATTCACAGGACAGTTACAAAAATGTGAAAGTTTGACCTTTTAAACACCAAAATCTCTCCTCATAGTCTTCACGGAAGTTGTAGAAATCGGAGTTCTCTTAGAAATTATACTTAAATGACCTTAATTAGACATCCACAAAGCAAGTTATACCTAAAATACTAAAGACTATTCTCAAACAATGACAACACCCAATAGTCAATTTCGAACCAAACAGTATTCAAATTTTACTCCTTCAAAAAAATTGTAGCCCTATGTCTTTAGTTTAATCTAAATTAAAAATAATCCCATTTTGGATATCTACATATTAAGATATCTCTAAAATACAGATGCCTATTCTGTGGAAACACTCCATCTAACATATTCCAGCACGCTTCATCTTCAACCTTACATGCAATTCATCTCTAATAAATCATTATCAAGACACATTATGACCAAACCATTTCACAGAAGAATTAATAGGACATCAATAATCATTTTTCATGTTTTATACTTTCACTAATTCAGACTCTAAGGTCCTCAAAAATTAGAAATTAATACAAGGGTCACAAGCAGTGTTAGGAAAATGAATAGAACTCAAAATCTAGTCACTATTTTCTCAAGCCACTTTCACAGAGGTCAAGTTAAGACCTTAATATACAACTTTTATTCTTTGGGTTTCTTCAAATTCTTGCTCTAAGAATATGTAAAATAGATAGAAAGATGAAGACAAAGATGAAATTGAAACCAAAATTTCAACTTACTTTGATAACCTCTCTCCTTCTCCTCTTCTCTTCCCCTTTTTCTCTCCTTCTCTTCTCATTTTCTATTTTCTCCCTCCTCTAACCTTATGGCCGACCCTTCATTCTCACTACTCTTGAATTTTCATTCATTTTCTCTAGAAAATTCAAGAAGGTCAAACTAATCCATATGTCACCATTCCATTGGTCCATGTGTCACTATTCTATTGGTATATTTTTTTTCCTTCTATTGGTCCATATGTTACTATTCTATTGGTCCATCTATCACCTACTTTAGGCTCCACATGTAACTCATTTAAGCCTCTATATGTCACTACTTATAAGGTTATATATGTCATCAATTGTAAGGCTAAACGTGTCACCAATGTTAAAGCTACACATGTCACTATTCTATTGCTCCACATGTCACAAGTCTAAGATGCCACTTGTCACAAACTTAAAGGGCCAATTGTCACAATTATACTCACACTTTTCATTCATTTAACTGAGCCATTTGTCACTTATTCCCAATGCCACATGTCACCATTTCATAGTCCTAATCAACCTAAATTATCATGTATCAATTTATCTTGCTCTTTAACATTTTTTTAGACTAAATGCACATATCACTCACCAATTACTCAATTGTAACAATAAATTCCCAATTCACTAATTATAATTCATCAAACAAGATTCACAACATAACCGACACACATTTACATCACAATCACTTAAAATATTTCATATCCCGAGATGTGTCAATGGAGTACATATACTATCTTTACAATGTTTCTAAATCATGATTCATGTGTGTGTGTACACATAATGTGAAGTAAATCACACGTTAGTATAGACTTTATGTACAAAAAACTCGATACACAAGAGGGGAGATTGAATGGTGTATCCTTTCTTTGTGAATATAAAATCTTGCTAAGAACTTTTCTAACTTGTTAAAAAGATATCACAAAGATTATACGAAAATTATTACGTAGTTAAATCGCAAATAACTTCTATATAATTGTTTAACACCAAAATAAAATGAAGTAAATGATAGAAAGTAGACGTTGCAATTTTTATACTGGTTCACCCCAAACCGTGGGCTACATCCAGTCCTCAGAATTCGTCTGAGCGTTTCACTATACTCCAAATAATTACAAGTATTCTTTCTTCCCTTCCAGAGCCTCTTCAGGTCTCTTACAAAGTATTCTTTCAGCTATCTTAGCCTCTCTAGGCTATCTGACTTTTCTTTCTCTCACTAGAAAGTTATTGTGAGCTATTGTTACAGTAGGTTTAGCTCTCTCAGTATCGCACTACAGACTTTCTCTTTTCTAAGTAAGCACTCAAAGATCACTGATTTCTCAAAATTGTAAGACTCGTAAAATTTGTCCGATCCGTGAGATTCATTAGCTTCTGAAATCTTCGACTACTACTAGTATTTATAGCCTTAGTCTCTAACTGCTTCTTGATCTTTGATAACCGTTTCTTGATTCATGATAACTGTCATTTAGTTAAGTTCTGTAACTAACTCTATCTAAGTACCTATCCGACGTACTTCTGTATCTTCATTGTATCATCTGTGTTATCTTTTGCGTCTATTTTCTCTCTTGCGTCTATGTTGTCTTGAGTCTGTATTGACTTACGTCTATGTTGTCTTGCGTCTATGTTGACTTACGTCTATTGACTTGCATCTATATTGTCTTGCGTCTGTATTGATTTGCGTCTATGTTGTCTTACGTCTATGTTGACTTGCATCTGTGTTGACTTGCGTCTATGTTGTCTTGCGTCTGTATTGACTTACGTCTATGTTGTCTTGCGTCTACATTGACTTCGTTTGTGTTCTATACTTCGTCTGCACACTTAACACACTTGTCAAAGCGTTCATTTGTTTCTAACATTATTATTATTTAATTGTCTTCAAAATTGATCATCGTAAAGTCCTCTTGACTTAACAAACTCAACATAAATTATTAGTTCTGGATTTCGGTGTCAAAGGATAGTGGTCACAACATGTTACCCAACAGTGTCGCCGAATAAGGTGGTGGAGGTTAAAAGGGGACAAGATAGAACGGTTTAGGTCTCCAGTTAGGACAACTGCCACATGGTTTGTGAGTGGGGTTGCAAATCTGATGTGGGAGGCTGTCACCTCTGTAGTACGTGCAACGGCAGCATATCACCTAGGGGTTGCTAAAGGGGTTCCCAAAGGGCGAGGAGGAGGGAAAATGGAAGGTTGGTGGTGGTCGGGAGAGGTACAGGAATCGGTTAAAGCAAAGAAGAGAGCTTTTAAAGACCTTTTAACTAGTCTAACGGAGGCGGAAAGGGGAATTAACCGAGTAAGGTATGGATTAGCAAAACGGAAGGCTAAGAAAGCTATCGCAGTGGCTAGAGGGGAGGCATATGAGGCCATGTACAAGGACTTAGATACGCTAAGAGGAGCACAAAAGATTTTCAAGCTATCACGAGATAGGGCGTATGGGATGAAGGATTTCAACTAAGCTGGTTATATTAGGTATGAAGCAGGAAAGGTACTCACAGAGCCCCAAGAAATCGAGAGGAGGTGGCAGAGGTACTTTTAAGGTTTGTATACCGAAGAGATAGTGGGCTACGTGGAGTTCGGAGAACCCTCGAAGATTGGGCCTGTTTCGAATAGGTGCACAGGTGTAAGGATCATGAGAGGAGAAATTACGAAGGCATTGAGAGGGATAGGGAGTGGAAGGGCAGTGGGGCCTGACGAAATCCTCATAGAAGTATAGGAACAATTAGGAGATGTAGGTATTGTATGGTTAGCTCATTTCTTTAATGTGATTTTCGAGTCAGTCACAATGCCAGATGAATGGAGATTAAGTCGGTTGATCCTCGTATATAAGGCCAAATGGGACATCCAAGAATGTCACAACTATAGAGGTATTAAACTATTAAGTCATACCATGAAGCTGTGGGAGAAGGTAATTAAAGCAAGATCTAGAGAGTGGAGTCAATATCGGCTAACCAATTTGGATTTATGCCAGGTTGGTCCACGATAGAAGCAATCCATCAACTACGTTGTCTCATGGAATGCTATAGGGAATGCCAGTGGAATCTGCATATAGTTTTTATCGATTTGGAGAAGGCATATGACAGGGTTCCTAGAGAATTCTTATGGAGGTGTTTAGAGGCCAAGGGTATTCTTGTTGACGGAGCGTTAACTAGCGTAAGGACAATAGGAGGGGACACGAAAGCATTCTCTATCAGTGTTGGTCTCCACCAAGGTTCTGCGCTAAGTCCTTTGTTGTTCACATTAGTGCTAGATGAAAATACCAAGAATATTCAAGGAGAGGTATCTTGGTGTATGTTATTTGTGGACGATATTGTCCTAGTGGAGGAGAATAAGGAAGGAGTCAATGCCAAACTGGACCGTTGGAGAGATGCGTTAGAGTAGAAAGGTTTTAAAATGAGCAGGTCTAAGACAGAGTATGTAGCATGCAACTTTTCTAGGAACCAGTTGGAGCATGAGGGGGCGGTAGTAATTAAGGCTGACGTCATACCATAGCGGATGAGTTTTAAGTATCTCGGGTCTGTCATCCAGAGTGATGGTAATATAGATGCCGATATAATTTATTGTATTAGATCAGGTTGGGCCAAATGGAGGAGTGCATCAGGGGTTCTATGTGACAGGAAGATTCCTTTAAAACTCAAGGAGAAGTTTTATGGAATGGTGATTCGTCCCGCCATGTTATATGGGGTAGAGTGTTGGCCTGCCAAGCGTAGGCATATAAGATAGTTGTTGGTAGCAGAAGTGCGTTTGCTTCGGTGGATGTGTAACATTACCAGGAAAGATAAGGTCCGGAACCAGATGGTAAGAGATCGACTATAGGTAGCCAGCTTTGCCAACAAGTTGAGAGAGACTAGACTTAAATGGTATGGGCATGTGCGTAGGAGGTCGGCCGACGCTTCGGTACGAAGGTGCGAGGGAATAACTCTTAATGAATGTAAGAGGAAAAAAGGGAGGCCCTACAAGAATTGGCGGGAAGTGATCAAAGATGATATGTCAAAGTTGTCACTTAATGACGTAGTAGCTAGTTATAGAAAAGTTTGGAGGGACCGAATAAGGGTAAAGGATTACCCGTGTAACGGATTAACCTTACCAGATAATCAAAAGCAGTATAGTAGTTCCTAGGAGCTACAGGAGCACATTGTGCAGTTTACAAGACAGGTGTGAAGGGACACTAAGGGGTCTCCCTGTTAGGGGTTCTGAGGATGGCCACCTTATCTACTGCGAGACAAGGAGGGATTGGTTTTGGTAACCTATTCGGCTCGCACAGCCTGACCCCCTTCAGGTATTCCCCATCCCTTGTTTTTTTCATTTATTTTCTGTTGATTTTTCTGTAACCTGTATCATTCATATATTGTCTCATTTGCATATGAATCCACCAAAAACAGTCTCTCTACTGTGTAGGGGTAAGGCTGCGTACTCCAGACCCTACTTCATTACGAAATTTCGAACTGGGCGATAATGATGATGATGAATTGATATTTTATTTTAAATTTTATGTTAAATTCGTAATTTAAAATATTAGATTTATTATTAGTTTATTATATATTAATAGGTATTATTATATACTCAATGAACGATTGAACCTTCAAGCTTTTATTTAATCTGTTCAAATTTCAGCCCAATTTTTGAAACATCGAAACTTAAGAGTACTTTCTAATTTCCATGGGTTTGGAGTAGATTGAATATTAAAGTTTTAAATATTAAGTTCATTAATATTTATTTATGTACTTATCTAATTCTATTTTCCTACTCTCTTAACATATCTTTTTCTTTTGCATCACTTTTATTATCACATCTGTATTGTGCGTTTATTGGAAATAGCCTCTCTACTATGTAGGGGTAAGGCTGTGTACTATCAGACCTTCCCAGACCCCGCGTCTTTGCGGGATTTCAAACTAGGTGATGATGATGATGATGATTAATTACTTTTCAAAAAAAATAAAAACACACGCACCGAACGACGTCAACTTGTTAGAGACCCCACTTTACTTTCTGGACTTGGCTTTGGAGATGAGCCTCTCACTAGTTTCACTGCTAGTAGTGATCCCCAAAAATGGCTACCATAGTTAGCCCATGTACCCTTACATTCCTCCCTCTCCAATCCACTCGTAGGCTCTGTCGCCTGAAACCCACAAGGTTTTTCCCTTTCTCTTCAAAATCACTACAATATTTGACCGTTTCTTCTAACCCCACACTCACTGTTATAGCCAAATCCGAAGAAATTGACCCCTTCTTCTTCGATAACGTGAACCCTAATGAAGAAATCGTCTTTGACCCTCCAACCCCACCTGAGGGTTTTGTTCCTCCGCCTTACTTTGATGAATTTTCGAAGGAGACCGAGGAAGAAATTGCTTCTGCTTATGAGGAGCTTTATGGTCCTGCTTATAGTGGGAATGATGTCTACGTGATGGATTCTAAGGTGAAAAAGCAACTGGGTTTGGTTCAAAATCTAAGAAGGACAATATTAGAGATGGATTTGAGGAGAGAGTGGTGCAAGTGAGGAGAGTGACTAAGGTGGTCAAGGGAGGGAAGCAGTTGCATTTTAAAGCGGTTGTGGTGGTTGGGGACAAGCAGGGACAGGTTGGTGTTGGGGTTGGGAAAGCTAAGGAAGTTATTGCTGCAGTGCAAAAGTCGGTTGTTCATTCCAGGAGGAACATCATCAGCGTTCCCATGACCAAATACTTGACATTTCCTCACAGGTACGAGTTTTCCAACTTGCATTTTCCCTTGAATGTTGATGTTTTTAATGCGGATTCAATCTTTTTATCTTTTGGTAATGATAAATGATGGGAAGCTGTGTAATTTATGGACTCATTTGTGTGTAAAATTTTATTTCTTCTTTCTATATCCTTTGGATTAGGTTCACTATGAGCTTCTAATACGTGGGTCTCGCATATTTCCACAGTATTAGTTCATGTTGCATTGTAATTTATTATTTGACGATGTGCAAACATGGAATTCTAAAGATGTAAGTAAGTCGTAAGGGAATGATTATTAATTTTGCTTATTTGGAGATTGAAGCTGTCAGAAATGGAGATTACCATAGTCCTACTTGTCTTGCTACCAGAAAAACTTCTAGATGACCATGTACGTTTTAGGAACAACTTATTTCTTAGATATACTCTAGGAGGGGATATTAGTTTTTGTGTGATGCTGAAGTGTAGGGAATTTATGAAATAGCATTACAAATGAGTAGAGAAGGTTAATACACTCAACTTAGTGGACTTGTTTCTTGCAGAACCAATGGATCAGAGCATAAGTTCCATTTATCCTATATTGCATTTCTTATGATGTTGAGTAATTAGAATACTTTGAAGTTTCACCATATCACACGTAGTGATCATTTTAAGTCAGTTAGTGGTAGATCATGCTTAATGCCATAGTTGCTAGTGTAAGCCTTCACTCAATAAAATAATTTCAGGTAAGAGAATTCCCTTTCAATTCTATGGCATGCATTTCAATCTACAGAACTGTATAGAAGAGCTTTGCATATATAAATGTTGTTCAAAGTTTGGGAGCAACTCTAAGTTTTGCTGCAGGGTGTGAGCTTGATTCTAATAATAGCTTCAAT
>JAOSBN010169272.1:0-10298 GCA_027563595.1 Erythroxylum suave | reverse complement strand
TAAAATAACTAGGAACCTAAGGGTCACACGATAAAAGATGAGATAAAAAAATTATGTGTATGGTCAAATTTATGAGCCAAGATCACGGCAGAAGGCGAGCCTAAGCCACAATCATGGCTCATTAGCCACGATCGTGACAGAGGGCACGAAGGAGTACATAAGTAAGTTCTTCACTTATGTACGAGAGAGTTTAACCACTTTTTACACTCATAAGTGATAGATAATGGCTCTAGAAGAGTTCTAGAGTGGGAGAGAGGTGTGAAGAGTCTTGTTCTTGCAATTTATACAATTGTTGCATGAATCAAAGTGCATGCAACAAGAGTCCTAATCTTTCTTCTATCATTTTGAGCATCTACTAGAACTAATTAGGTTTGGTGCTCAAATCACCCTTACATATTGTTTCTTTATCTTCTTTACATGTTCTTGGGTGACTAAGGGAGGGTTTGGAGTTTGTAACAACCCAAACAAGGAGAAGGAACAAGAAAGGAGGAGAAATAAAAGGTAAAAGTTTTATTTTTCATGCTCTTATATATATGTCTTTCCATACATGTGTGATTCTTTTTTTTGGGGTTGTCATGGTGTCGGAATCTAGATTTTGAAACTTACACTGTGTTCTTATGCATGTGATGCATGCATCCGTGACATCCCTAACAATTTATATTTTCTTTTCCTTCTTAATATATCTTAGTTCTCATTATTCATATTTTTTTCTCATAATTAGAGCCACCACCCTTCACCCTTTTTGCCTTTACTTTTTAGTTCAATACACAACCTTCACTACCTACACTATAACTATAGTTGTAACACCATTCTTTATCCTGCTCTACACCACCCAATCCATATTTGTCATTATACTTGAAACTTTACCTTGTAAAGATGTACTTTTGTTATTATACTCCTATTTTTTTATTATTGTGACATGCATTTTTATTTTTATAAATTGGAAATGATTTATGGTTTAGGTATAGGGTAGAAAATTGATAATTTACTTTTCTTTATTATTGGAGGCTATTTTAATATTTTTTCTTACTTGTTACTTTATTATTATTTAAATTTTTCTTTGAATGTTTTTTAGTTATTATGAATTATTAAATTAAGTTAACATGGTATTATTTCAATAACCAATGACCTTGTATGAGGTAAGAAAAATGGATGTGAGAGAAAAACCCCCCATTTCTCACTAGTTTAGCCTAATCCCTTCTATTCAATGTCCCTTTGAATGGAACTAGGTCCAAAGCTTTTAGGCAGGGCTCCTATTGCCCAATCCTAATGCACTCCCTTCTTTTCCTATGAGTTCCCTCTCCTCCGATGCTCTACCTTGAACACTATTGCTCAGTTAACACACATTACTCTTCCTCCTTTCTAACCCATTTTAGCTTTTAGCCACTATGTACCTGACACCACCCAAACTACTAAGTCTTATCCTAGTACTATATCTAATACTAATGCTTGTGAGGCTACTTCATCTTCACTTTGCCATAATGTTGCTTCTATTCCTCACGAAGCTATCGCCTAAGATCCCAATTGTCTTTTTAATGGTTATTCAGCTAAAACATATTCCCATGTAATTAGTGATTACTCCCTCTTTATCAAACTTCTCTTTACCTTAATCTTAAAAGTTACGTAGTAGCAAGTTTAAAAGTCAATCCCTCGTTATGTATCTAGCTTTATCTTATGCTTAAGAATAAGAAAATGAAGGGGATTTTGATTATAATGAAATGATTATAACAGTATAATAAAGAAACAATGAAAATTGAATTTAAAATAGCAATACAAAACAAAAAATTTATCTAGTCCATATCTATATTGAAAAGTTTATACTAACCATTGATATAGGAATAAATCAATTTATACCTTGAACATTCACTTTCTCTTAAAATATCAAAATTGATTCATATCTCTTATTAATCATTGCTAATTAAAGAGAAAAACACTTTAACTAACTATAACTAATGAATAACTCTTGCTCAATGCTAAATTTTCAATTAAGCAGTAACCTAAAGACTTATAAAGAATCAGAAAGTAAAATAATACAAACAGATTTTGATTTTATTCAATTAAGTTAATTGTTCTCCCTAGTATCTAAGGACTCTGGTGTAGAAGTTCACTAAACTATATTTTCTTCATGGAAATTCACTAAAAAAAATTTATATTTAATTAAATTATAGATTGAGTCAAATAATAAACTAGAATGCCTCGTAGCATTCAAGTGAAAAAAGTTATTTAGACAATCATAAAAGAACATATAATTCTCAATACATTAATTAATCAATAATATAAATCAAATCTCATAGTTTAATATATATCAAGGTATTAGTTTGACTTAACCAACAATAAGAGACTAGTCAAAATCATATTATAAAATTTATCAAATTTTAAAGAACTTGTAACTTTTGTGAGAAAATAACAACAATATCTAGATTTTTCCTACTTCTATTACACTCTCTACTCTCCAGTAAAGTAACTAATGGCTAGCCCAGAAGCCCTTTCCTCCTAAGCTCCATTGCAATCCTTCATAATCACTCTATACACCTTACCCTCCTTATTGTTTTCTCCTCTTTGAAACTAGGCTTACCTAGAGCTCATCTCAATCGCTTTGGCCTCTCCAGATTTTGGTACCAACACTACTGCTTCACTCCACTTTAGCTCATCTCCTCTAATCATTTACTCCTTACAAAGCTTTATCCCTAAATTGTAACAATTCTTCTCTTATCTTATCCCCTAAAACTTGGTATTAGGAAGCTAGAGCTACCAAGCTTTACTATAAACCCTAAGCTTTTGTAGTAGGATCCGACCATATTTTTCTACCTATAGAAATTCTCCATATTGGAGTAGCTTATTGTTTTTGCACTCTTGTAGGATATTTTGTTGACAAAATATCTCCTTTGTAACATCCCATTACCCAACCTTAAAATATTTTATATGAGAGATACTACTGAGAAGTTTGGAAGTGCATTTCATGCTCATGCATCATTTAAAACACATACACGTTATATTGATCATTTCAGATATTAAAATGATTGTACATGCATTCATTGACATTTTCCAAGCATTATTGATTTATAAATGTGATTTTGGAATGAATTGTTGTTATATGTCATGAATAATCGATTTGGTGATAACAATTGTCGATTTAGAAATTTTAGTGAAATTTAAGAAATTCCTGAATTTTTTTGGTATTTTTGGACCAGAAAAAATGTCAAATGACAGGATGATTAAATTATGGTAGTAGAAATAAGAGTTAAATGGTAGTGGAAATTTTGATAAATGACCTTAGGAACTACTGATAAGTGTGATTGAAATTTGGGAGACAATTGGATTAGAAATTAGAGTCAAATGGACTAGCATAATAAAAGAATCAAAAGCAAACTTATGGAGATTGGATGTCACTTGCCAAACCATGCCTTACTCCACGATTCTTTTAACTCTTGGAAGACCATTTAATTGCTGTTCATCTTCCTTTTTCTTCCTCTCTTCGTAATCTTCATCATCTACTTCATTCTTCTCCATTTTTCACGATTTTGCTTCACCAACCTTCATCCATGTTACACCTTGCTTCTATCTATCTTTTGCTACTTCCATCTTGATCCCTTCTTCATCTTGTCTCAAAAACCTAACCTAATCCACCCTAGAAAGTTGATGATCGTGAGCATATTGGTGATTTTAAAGAAGCTTAAGAGTGAAGCAAGTAAGTTATGCTTTAATCTTTATGGGTAACGTTGAATGAAACTAATATGATGAAAGATTTGAGATTGATGGTCATGTTCATGAAATTGTTTTTTTTTGTGTCAATGAGGGTGGCAAAAATAATAAAGAGATCATTCTTTAATTTATGTGAGTTAATGTTATTTATGAATTGATGATGATTTAAGATATGAGTTATTATGAAAAAGGAAGTTTGAAATATGATGATGTGTGTGGATGAAGAGGCAAGTGGAGTCATGTCTTATTTTTGTGTTATAAAGAATGATAATTGTGAGTTTTGAGTTAAGAAAAAGGGTGTATTTTGCTGTCTTGAATTGAGATTAGTTAAAGTGATAGTTAAGGTTAAAATGAAAGTGTTAATGAAGGAGAAAATGTACAACATGTTTGATGATAAGAGGGTATATTAAAATGTTTTGTTTTTGGGTGTTAGGATCAATCGTGAGTTTTGAATTATGGGTTCATGATATTAAGTTGAAATGGATGCATAAATGAAGAGGTTACGAATTTGACATGATGCATTTTGACAAGGGATTTTTGATTCTTATGAATGAGATGTTATAGGTAAAGGATAGGATTCCATGAATGATTAAATTTAGTTAAAATTGATAAAACAAATTATTTGAAGTTTAAGAGCTTAATGTGATCAAATTGGTAATTAAATTAGTGTGGAATGATGTTGCATTTGAGTTAGTAAATTCTAGAAGAATTAGTGTGAAAATGGTGATAAAATATGTGTTGAATTCAGATAAATGGAGGAAGAAAGTACAGGGCTGTGGCTTGGCCTGAAAAAATTTCTGTCACGATCGTGGCTCTCACCCCCATGATCGTGATCAGCTCCAAAAGTTTCTGTCATGATTATGCTAGGGACACCACGATCGTGGTTAGACTTATGGAGGTAAAGAGTTATCCTTTGAATGTTATATGAACAAATCAATACTAGGGTGCTTTCATATGATGCAATTAGGTTTAAATGAGATCTTGAATGACCCTAGTTAATGAGGAATGAGGTGATTAAAGTGAGTAAAGTGTATTAGGTATTAAAGAGTGATTGAAAGATGATGTTAATTGATCATGAGATGTGTATTAAGGAAATATACTCGGAATTTTTCATTGAACATGCATTATACGTAACATATATACATGTGTATATGATTCATTATTCTTATGAATGTGAAAAGTAGTAATGTGTAAATGTATGTGTTTGCATGACATTGAGGAGCCATTAGAGCGACCTTAACCAGATGTTGCCAGGACTTTAAGTCAATAAGCTAATTGGAGCAAACTATGAGTAACCTAAGATGGTCTCACCATGATTGTTTATTTGTTAAATTATGTATTAAATTGTTACGTGATGTGTATGTACTGATTTCTAGACATTGAATGTCTGAGGCATTTGATGCATGAATAAAACAGTGGAAGTGATCCTTGAATTTAAATTTGACTGAATAAATGTTTCTCATCTTTTATGTTGAATGTCGGACTAAGGTCCAATGAGAAATGTGAATGAGAAAGAGAATGTGAATGTGATTGATGGAACATAGTGAATATGAATGTGATAGATGGAACATAATGATTGAATATGTGTAGTGCATTTCATTACATGAACACATGAAAGATAAAAGTAGTTATGACTAGAGTTGTCAGTGAAAACGAGCTTAAAGCTTAGAATGTGGTAAGAGCCTCTAGCTCACTAAGTAAAATGAGCCCTATATCCCCAACAGATAAGGGACAGTATTAATGAGCCCAGTATTCACAATGGATACGGGACAGTGGAAAAGGCACTCGGTCATAACAATGCAATAAATGAATGTGAGTCTCATGAACATCGAATACACATATGATATTTATGATATGAATGATTGCAATGTATTGTTAAATTGAGTTGACTAAATCCATGTAAAATCTTATGAACAAAATGTTTTGTGATGCTACATATTAATAAATGTGAATTATATGATTATATGAGTGTGTTATGTTATGTGATATGAGTGAACCATCGAGAATGGTTAACTCACTGAGTTCACAAAACTCACCAAAATTATAACATTCATTATTCAAGTTCGAGAGTAGTAACTTAGCATCTAAGACAGCTTGGAAGAGATCTAGTATTGCTTTTGAATAGAAGATATGAATTAAATGTTGGTCAGCTAAGACTGAAGGATTTAGTTAAACTTTTTGTATAATTCCTTATGTTTTGTAACAGAGCCATAGACTCTGATAAGTTGTTGATATTGTATATATATATATATATATATGAATTTTGTAGTGATGCTACATTGTATATTATGGTTTGTAAAATGAAATGAGTAATTTAGGTTCTGATATTGTGTTAATTATGTTTTAAAATTATAATGCCATGAGATATGTTAAAGCGACATAGTTAGCACGCCGCTTCTATCTGGAATGTGCTCAAATGTCTGAGGGGCTTACGGGTACGTATCAGACGAGAGTGGGGTGTTACAATGAGTGGTATCAAAGCATGGTATGACATCCATAGGGACATATAGGAATGTTAGGTATGAAATATCATGAGAATTGTAGATAGTAATTGATATTATTGTTTATCTACTATAGGTGATTAAGTGGGACAATTGACTGACCTAGGATTAGTAGGAGCCAGTAGGGAGTCTTTGTGCCTCGACCTGAGGGAATGCCTCCCGAATTTCCGAGAGAAGGGAAAGGAGGTACGAAAAACTATGAAAGCAGAGGACTATGGACTTCTATGGAAGTACAGACCTTGCAAAGGCCGAGGGATGGATAGAGAGAACAGAGAGGATTTTTAAGCAAATAGATTGTGAGTTGGACAAGAGTTTTAATATGTTGTTTCCTTACTACAAGACCCAGCTTATCAATGGTGGAAAACTGTTCCATTCAATACCACCAAGCCTTATAACCTGAGGTAGGAAGACTTTTTGAGAGTCTTCAAGGAGAACTACATGCCCAAAATCTACCTGCACAGAAAGATGAAGGAATTTATGGATTTGACACAGGGCAGTTTATTTCTAGCTAATTATGAGATTAAGTTTAATGAGTTGATAGGATGTGCTTCTGCCTTGATTCATACTGAAGAAGGAAAGTACAGGAGATTCAAAGACAGGCTGAACATAGGGTTTCGAATGAGGTTAGCCATTTCTAATCTGGGTAGTTTTCAGAACTACGGGCTGCCTTGATTCGAATAGAACAATTTTTGAATGACAGTCAGTCTGAGTACAGATCAGAATCTAGATTAAAGGGGCCTAGTAAATCTCAGGCTGATTCTAGCAGAAGATTTAGCAAATGCCAGAATAGAGTTTTCAGACCGCCAACTAAATCAGGACAATCAAGGTTCAGATAGAGGGGTAGCTTTGTGTAGACTGATAGTAGAAGAGGTATAGTATCGAGTCTGTTTCCAACCTGTGAGTACTATAGAAAGAGGCATAGTGGTGAATGCTAGAAGTTGATAGGAGCTTTCCTTTGATACGGCTCACTTGACTATCAGATTAGAGATTGTTCTATTGTGTTTGGAACACCGCCTAGAAGAAGGGGAGGAGTGGTAACAAAAATTACTGTCCAATAGAGCTGAGCTAGTGGGTCTAGACAGAGAGGTCATGGCAGAGGTAGAATGAGTTCTGGGAGTGCTATTAGTAGCATTGAGGTATGGAGTAACCAATCACAATCTTAGTCCCAAGTGTATGCAATGACTAGACAACAGGCTCAAAATTCTCCAGATGTCTTTGCAGGTGTGTTACTTATATTTAACTTTGAGGCTTTTAAATTGTTAGATCCTGGATTTACGCATTCCTTTATCGCACCGCATATGACATCTAGGTTACATTATAATAAGGAATTATTGAGATATGGATTAGTGGTGAGTACACCGATAGGTAGTACTACAATAATAGGAGAAGTCTACAAGAGGTGTTTGATCTGAATTGATCAAGAAGAATTAGAGGCAGACTTGATTCTATTATATTTTAAGGGAAATAGATGTTATCCTAGGCATGGATTGACTCACTGCTCATAGGGCCATCATGAATTGCTATACAAAGGAGGTAATATTAGAATCTCCTAATCAACTGATAGTAGGTTTCAGAGGTATTAGTTAGGTAGTACCTACCAAACTAATCTCATTTATAAGTGCCTTAAGGTTTATGCAAGGAGGATGTGAAGCTTATTTGGCCCACGTTATCGATAATTGACTCGAGCAGAATATGCAAGACATTCCTATGGCTAGGGAATTCTTGGATGTGTTTCCCGTTAGGCTATCTAGCTTACCTCCAGATCGGGAAATAGAGTTCATAATAGATCTGGCTCTAGGTGCCGCTCCTATAACTATTCGTCCTTATAGGATGGCACCTATGGAACTAAAGGAGTTGAAAGCTCAATTGCAGGAGTTACTGGAAAAGGGTTTCTTTAGACCCACTGTTTCATCCTGGGGAGCTCCAGTCTTATTTTTGAAGAAGAAGATGGAATATTGAGACTGTGCATCAATTATAGGCAACTGAATTAAGTAACAGTAAAGAATAAGTTCCCATTTCCAAGAATCAATTATTTGCTTAATCAATTGTACGTAACTCAGGTGTTCACTAAGTTAAATCTAAGATTTGGGTATTATCAGATGAAGATAGCAGAGGCTAATGTATCGAAAAGTGCCTTCAGGAGTAGGTATAGGCATTATGAGTTCGTAGTAATACCGTTTGGGTTAACTAGCACCCTAGTTGCATTTATGACATTATGAATAAGGTGTTTCAACCCTACCTGGATCGTTTTGTAATTGTGTTTATTGATGATATCTTAGTGTACTACAAGAGTAGAGAAGAACATGTAGAGCATTTGAGAACAATCTTACAGATTATGAGGGAGAAATAGTTGCAATTCAAATTTAGTAAATGTGAATTTTAACTTAATCAAGTGGTGTTTCTAGGTCACATAGTAATTGGACAAGGTATTCAAATGGATCCAAAGAAGATAGAGGTAGTGATGAAGTGGGAAACTCCAAAGAATGTGTCTAAGATTGGGAGTTTCTGAGGATTAGCTAGATATTACCAAAGGTTTATTGAGGGGATCTCATTGATCTCCACCCTTCTGACTAAATTTTGAGGAAGAATGTGGTTTTCAAATGGAATGACAATTCTCAGAGAAGCTTTAAGGAACTAAAACATCGATTGATTACCGTGCCAGTGTTGGCTATTCCATTGGGAACTGGTGGCTATGTAGTATACAGTGATGCTTTGTATCAAGGATTGGGATGTATATTGATGCAATATGGCAAGGTGATAGCTTATGCATCGAGATAATTAAAGGTACACAAGATAAACTATCCGGTACATGATTTAAAGCTTGCAGCAGTGTTTTTTACTCTAAAGATATGAAGATATTATTTATATGGAGAGACATTCCAAATATGCATTGATCAGAAGAACTTGAGGTCTCTGCTGAGTCAAAAGGAGTTGAACATGAGACAGAGGAGATGGATAAAGTTGTTAAAGGATTATGATTATACGATTGAGTATCATCCGGGAAAAACTAATGTGGTGGCAGATGCATTGAGTAAGAAGTCAAATAGTAGTATGGCTCATATTTAGTTATCAAGGTTACCAAGCTTAATTCAATTAAGAACTCTATATGCAGAGTTGAATCTAAAGCAAAATGAAGCATTGATTGCTACACTGAGGTTGAGGTCGATGTTGTTGATAGAATAAGAAAGGTACAGAATAAAGATCCTAACATGGTAAAGCTTATAAAGAAGTTGAAAATGAATCCAAATTCTGAGTTTGAGCTGAGAGATGAGACATTATGGATGAATCAGAGTTTGTGTGTGCCTCACACTGATAATTTGAGGAGAGAAATTCTAGAGGAAGTGCATGTAGCCGATTATGCTATGCATCCTAGTACCATCAAGATATATAACAAACTGAAGCAGCATTTCTGGTGGCCAGGGATGAAGAAGCAAGTAGTTGACTATATAGCTAAAATCTTAACATGCCAGCAGGTTAAGGCTGAGCATCAGGATCTAGTTAGGAAGCTTTATTCGTTGTTTATTCCGAAGTGGAAATGGGAATGAATTACGATGGATTTTATAATAGGACTGCGAAAGACTTCGAGGAAACATGACGTCATATGGGTTGTGGTGGACCGATTGACTAAGTCAAACCATTTCTTACCAATAAGAGAGGATAACTCACTAGACTAGTTGGCTCAAAAGTATAGAGATGAGGTAGTTAGACTGCAAGGGATTCCGGTGTCCATTGTATCAGATAGGGATCTAAAATTTACTTTGAGGTTTTGGAAGAGTCTATAGTCGGCTATGAGTACGAAGTTGAACTTCAGTACTATATTTCTTTAATTGCAAGACAACTATTCTTCTTCCCTTTTTTACCCTTAATGAGCCCAAAAAGTTCATTTTACCCTTCCTTATAAGCTTATGCTCTTTTAACCTGAAGTGATCTTCCAAAAATACCCTTCAACCTTCTTGCTACTTTAATACAACTAAACCCTATAACAAAAATCCTACTAACATTAACATAATAATTAAACTCCAAAAACTTAATTTATCAAAACCTTATAATTCATTTAAATCATGCTTAAATAAATAAAAAAATTTAGGGCCAACA
>JAOSBN010169232.1:0-20792 GCA_027563595.1 Erythroxylum suave | reverse complement strand
ACCCACCAAAGGTGCACTAACGTGCCATTTTTCCCACCGAAGGTGCCTACCGACCATGGCGAAAGGTTGTTTTGCAAACCAAAGGTGCACCAACTTGTTGTTTTACTCAGAAGAGGTGCCCAATGGGTTGTTTTTCCCATTAAAGGTGCCTAACGACCTTGCCAATGGCCTGTTTAGCACACTAAAGGTGCACCAACAGGCTATTTTTCCCACTGAAGATGCCTAGCGACTATGTCAGCGAGTTGTTTTGCCTACCGAAGATGCACCAAGATGCTATTTTTCCCATCGTAGGTGCCTAGCGACCCCACCGACGGGCTAATTTGCCAATCAAAGGTGCGCCAATGTGATATTTTTCCTACCGAAGGTGCCCAACTGACCGTTTTGGCCACAGAACGTGCACCATCGGGCTGTTTTTCCCATCGAAGGTTCCTAGTGATCTTGCCAAAGATCTCTTTTGCACACCCAAGTCGCACCAACGTGCTGTTTTGCCCACCGAAAGTGCCCAAATGGCTGTTTTTCCCATCGAAGGTGCCTAGAGATCGTGCCAATGGGCTATTTTTCCCACTGAAGGTGCTCCAACGTGTTGGTTTTCCCACCCAATGTGCCAAGCGACCATGCCGATGGGTAGTTTTGCCTACCAAAGATGCCCCAACGTGCTATTTTTCCTACCAAAGGTACCTACAAACTGTGCCCACAGGCTTTTTTGCCAACCAAAGTTGCATCAACAGGTTGTTTTTCCAACCGAAGGGGCCTACCGACTGTGCCAAAGGGCTGTTTTTCCCACCTAAGGTGCCTAGAGACCGTGCCAATGGGCTATTTTTCCCACCAAAGGTGCTCCAATGCGCTAGTTTTCCCACCCAATGTATCAAGCGATCATTATGTTGGGTAGTTTATCCACCAAAGGTGCCACAATGTGTTGTTTTTCCTGCCGAACGTAGCTAGAGACCCTGACCAAAGGCTGTTTTGCCCACCGAGGGTGCACCAACAAGCTGTTTTTCCCATCAAAGCGGCCTAACGATCGTGCCAAAGGGTTATTTTGGCCATCGAAATTCACCAATGTGTTATTTTTCTCACCGAAGGTTCCTAGAGACCGTGCCAATGGGCTGCTTTGCCCACCAAAGGTGCACCAATGGCCTATTTTTCAAACCGAAGTTGCCTAGAGACCGTGCCAACGGGCTATCTTGCCCACCAAAGGTGTACCAATGGCCTGTTTTTCCAAGCAAAGGTCCCTAGCGACCGTGACAACGACCTATTTTGTCGACTGAAGGTGCCTAGTGACTTTTCCAAGGGGTTATTTTGCCCAGCGAAGGTGCACCAATGTGTTGGTTTGCCCACCGAAGGTGCACCAATGTGCTATTTTTCCCACCGAAGGTGCCTAGCGACCATGATGAAGGGTTGTTTTGCCTACTGTTGGTGCACCAAGATGGTTTTTGTTCCACAGAAGGTGCCCAAGAGGCTGTTTTTTCCCCTAAAGGTAACCAACGAGCTGTTTTCCCCACTCAAGGTGCACCAACAGGCTGTTTTTCCTAGGAAGGTGCCTAGCGGCCATGCCAACAGTTGTTTTGCACACCAAATGTGCGCCACCGTATTGTTTTGCCCACTGAAGGTGCACCAACATGCTATTTTTCCCACCGCCTTGGGATCGTGACGAAGGGCTATTTTGCCCACTGTAGGTGCACCAACACGGTGTTTTGCCCACTGAAGGTGCCCAATGGGCTGTTTTTCCCATGAAGGCACCTGGCGACCATGCCAACGGGTTGTTTTGCCCACCAAAGGTGCACCAACGGGCTTTTTCTCCCACCAAAGGTGCCTAGCGTCCATGCCAAAGGGCTGTTTTTCCCACAGAGGGTGGTCCAATGTGTTGTTTTTCCTACCGAAGGTTCCTAATGACTGTGCCAATTGGCTGTTTTGCCTATCGAAGGTGTAACAACATGTTGCTTTTCCTATCGTAGGTGCCTAACAACCCTGCCAACGGGCTATTTTTCCCATCGAAGGTTCACCGATGTGCTATTTTTCCCACCAAAGATGCCTAACAACTGTGCCGACGGGCTATTTTGCCTACTAAAGGTGCACCAAAGTGTTATTTTTCCCGTCGAATGTGCGTAGAGACTGCGCCAACAGGCTGTTTTCCCATCAAAGGTACCTAGCGGCCATGTCGAAGGGCTACTTTGCCCACTGTAGGTGCACCAATGGGTTGTTTTCCCCACGAAGGTGCCCAATGGCCTGTTTTTCCCATGAAGGTGCCTAACCGACAGTTTTGCCCACTGGTGGTTCCGAAACTTGTTGTTTTGCCTACCAAAGGTGCACCAACATGCTGTTTTTCCCACCGAAGGTGCCTAACAATTGTGGCAAAGGGTTGTGTTGCAAACCGAAGGTGCAGCAACATGTTGTTTTTCCCATCATAGGTGCCTAGCAACCCTACCGATGGGCTATTTTGCCAATCGAAGGTGCACCAACGTGCTATTTTTCCCATCGAAGTTGCCTAGCGACCATGGTGACGGGCTGTTTTCCACATCGAAGGTGAATCAACGGTATGTTTCTCCCACAGAAAGTGCCCAGAAACCATATCGAAGGGCTATTTTTCCACCAAAGGTGCACCAACGTGTTGATTTGCCTACCGATGGTGCATAACGGGTTATTTTCCCCACAGAAGGTGCACCAACTGTTCATTTTTCCCATCAAAGGCACCTAGTGACCATACCAAAGGGCTATTTTGCGTACCAAAGTTACACCAATGTGCTGTTTTGCCTACTGAAAGTGTCCAAAGGGTTGTTTTACCCACTGAAGGTACCTAGTAGCCATGCCAATGGGCTATTTTTCACGCTGAAGGTGCATCAACTTGCCAGTTTTCTTGCCAAAGGTTCCCAGTGACCATGCCGATGGTGCCCATCGAAGGTGCCCCAATGTGCTATTTATCCCACCAAAGATGCTTACCGACTATGTCAATGAGTTGTTTTGCCCACCGAAGACACACCAACATGCTATTTTTCCCACCGTAGGTGCCCAGTGACCCTACCGACGGGCTATTTTGCCTATCAAAGGTGCACCAATGTGATGTTTTTCCCACCGAATGTGCCCCAACAGGCTGTTTTTCCTATCAAAAGTGCCTAGTGAGCTTGCTAACAGGCAATTTTTCCCACTAAACTTACATCAACGTGGTGTTTTTTCCACCGAAGGTGGTAAGCCACAATGCCGACGGACTATTCTACCCACCGAAGGAGCATAGCGACTTTGCCGGTAGGTTGTTTTACCGACTGAAGTTGCCTAGCGATTGCGCCAAAGGGTTATTTTGGCCATCGAAGGTGCACCAACGTGCTATTTTGCCCACCAAAGGTGCCCAATAGATTGTTTTTCCCATCGAAAGTGCCTAGCAACTGTGCCGATAGGCAGTTTTGACCAACAAAGGTGCACCAACATGTTATTTTTCCCACCGAAGGGGCCTAGCGACCATGCCAAAGGGTTGTTTTGCCCACCGAAGTGCACCAATGTGTTGCTTTTCTCACCAAAGGTGTCTAGAGACCGTGCCCATGGGCAGCTTTGCCCACCAAAGGTGCACCAATGGCTTGTTTTTCCAACTGAAGGTGCCTAGTGACCGTACCAAAGGATGGTTTTGCCCACCAAAGGTGAATCAATGTGTTGTTTTGCCCACCAAAGGTGCACCAACATGCTATTTTTCCCATTAAAGGTGCCTAGTGACCATGACAAAGGGTTGTTTTGCCCATCGTTCATACCCCAACATGGTGTTTTGCCCATTGAAGATGGCCAACGGGCTATTTGCCCCACTGAACATGCCGAATGGGCTATTTTCCCCACTAAAGGTGCACCAACAGGCTGTTTTTCCCATTAAGGCACCTAGCGATTGTTTCAACATCTGTTTTACACACCAAAGGTGCACCACCATGTCGTTTTGCCCAACGATGGTGCACCGACATCCGCTTTTTCCCATCGAAGGTGCCTTGTGATCGTGGCAAAGGGCTATTTTGCCCACCGTAGGTGCACCAACGTAGTATTTTGCCCACTGAAGGTGCCCAACGGGCTATTTTTCCCGTGAAGGCACCTGGCAACCATCCCAACGGGCTCTTTTTCCCACCGAAGGTGCGTAGCATCCATGCCAATTTTTCGCACCGAGGGTGGCCCAAAGTGCTGTTTTTCCCACCGAAGGTGCCTAACGTCCGTGCCAACTGGTTGTTTTGCCCACTGAAGGTTGACCAACAGGCTATTTTTCCCACTGTAGGTGTCTAGCGACCCTACCAATGGGTTGTTTTGCCAATCCAAGTTCCATCAACGTGCTATTTTTCCCACCAAAGATGCCTAGCAACCGTGCCAACGGACTGTTTTTCCCACCAAAGGTGCAGCAAAGTGTTGTTTTTCCCATAGAATGTGCCTAGAGACTATGCCAACGGGCTATTTTTCCCACCAAAGGTGCCCAACAATCGTGCCGATGGGTTGTTTTGCCCACGATAGCATCACTAACATGGTTTTTCGCCCACTAAAGGTGCCCACCGGGTTGTTTTTCCCTCGAAGGTGCCCAACGGGTAGTTTCTCCCATGAAGGCCCACTGAAGGTCCCCAATGGGTTGTTTTGCCCACTTAAGGTCAGCAACGACCTATTTTGCCCATCGATGGTGCTCCAACATGTTGTTTCGCCCATCGAAGGTGCACCAACGTGCTATTTTTCCCACTGAAGGTGCCTAGCGACTATGGTAAAAGGTTGTTTTGCAAACCGAGGGTGCACCAACTTGTTGTTTTACTCACAAGAGGTGCCCAACAGGTTGTTTTTCGCAGCAAAGGTTCCTAACGACCTTGCCAATGGTCTGTTTAGCCCACTAAAGGTGCACCAACTGGCTATTTTTCCCACCGAAGATGCCTAGCGACTATGTCAATGAGTTGTTTTGCCCACCGAAGATGTACCAACATGTTGTTTTTCCCACTGTAGGTTCCTAGCGACCCTACCGACGGGCTATTTTTCCAATCGAAGGTGTACCAATGTGACTTTTCCCACCGAAAGTGCCCAATGGGCTGTTTTGACAGCAAAAGGTGCACCAACGGGTTGTTTTTCACATCGAAGATGCCCAGTGAGCGTGCCAAAGATCTATTTTGCACACCCAAGTTGCACCAACAGGCTGTTTTACCTACCGAAAGTGCCCAAAGGGCTGTTTTTCCCACAAAGGTGCCTAGAGATCATGCCAATGGGCTATTTTTCCCACTGAAGGTGCTCCAACATGCTGGTTTTCCCACCCAATGTGCCAAGTGACTGTGCTAATGAGTAGTTTTCCCATCGAAGATGCCCCTAAGTGTTCTTTTTCCTACCAAAGGTAGCTAGAGACTATGCCCACAGGCTATTTTGCCCATCAAAGGTGCACCAATGGGCTGTTTTTCCCACCGAAGGGGCCTGACAACCGTGCCAAAGGGCTGTTTTCCCCACCGAAGTGCACCAACGTGCTGTTTTGCCCACCGAATGTGCCTAAAAGGCTATTTTCCCACCTAAGGTGCCTAGAGACTGTGCCAATGGGTGCTCCAACGTGCTGGTTTTCCCACCCAATGTGCCAAGGGACCATGTTGATGGGCTGTTTTACCCATCAAAGGTGTCACAATGTGCTATTTTTCCTACCGAAGGTTGGTAGAGACCATGCCCACAGGTTATTTTAGCCACCGAAGGTGCACCAACGGACTGTTTTTCCCACCACCGGGGCCTAGTGACCGTGCCAAAGGGTTGTTTTGCCCATCGAAATTCATCAATGTGCTATTTTTCTCACCGAAGGTACTTGGAGACTATGCCAACGAGCTGCTTTGCCCACCAACATGCTATTTTTCCCACCAGAGATGCCTAACAACTGTGCCAACGGGCTATTTTGCCCACCAAAGGTGCACCAAAGTATTGTTTTTCCCATCGAATGTGAATAGAGACTGTGCCAATAGGCTGTTTTCCCACTGAAGGTACCTAACGACCGTGCCGAAGGGCTGTTTTGCCCACTGTACGTGCACCAATGGATTGTTTTTCCCACGAAGGTGCCCAACCGCCTGTTTTCGCACGAAGGTGCCCATCCAGCAGTTTTGCTCAATGATGGTTCTTCAACATGCTATTTTGCCTACTGAAGGTGCACCAATGTGCTATTTTTCCCACCGAAGGTGCCTAGTGACTGTGGTGAAGGGTTGTTTTGCAAATCGAAGGTGCACCAAAATGCTGTTTTTCCCACCGTAGGTGCCTAGCAACCCTACCGATGAGTTATTTTTCCAATCGAAGGTGCATCAATGTGCTATTTTTCCCATCGAAGTTACCTAGCGACCATGGCGACGGGCTGCTTTGCCCACCAAAGGTGAATCAATGGTATGTTTTTTCGACAGAAGGTGCCTAAAAACCATACCAAAGTGCTATTTTTCCTACCGAAGGTGAACCAATGTGCTGATTTGCCAACCGAAGGTGCCCAACAGGTTGTTTTCCCCACCGAAGGTGCACCAATGGGCTGTTTTTCCCATCAAAGGTACCTAGTGACCGTACCAAAGGGCTATTTTGCATACCAAAGATGCACCAACATGCTATTTTGCCCACCGAAAGTATCCAAAGGGCTGTTTTTCCCACCGAAGGTACCTAGCAACCATGCCAATGGGCTATTTTTCCCACTGAAGGTGCACCAACGTGACGGTTTTCCCACCAAAGGTGCACCAACGTGACGGTTTTCCCACCAATAGTGCACCAATGTGTTGTTTTGCCCATCGAAGGTTCCCCAATGTGTTGTTTTTCCCATTGAAGGTGGCTAGAGACTGTGCCGATGGTCAGTTTTGTCCACCAATAGTGCACCAATGTGTTGTTTTTCCCAACGAAGGTGCCTAACAACTATGGGAAAGTGCTATTTTGCCCATCATGGGTGCAAAAACGTGATGTTTTGCCCAATGAAGGTGCCTAAATGGATGTTTTTCCCACCGAAGGCACCTAGTGACCATGCCAACAGGCTCTTTTTCCTACCAAAGTCGCACCAAGGGGCTGCTTTTCCCACCAAAGGTGCATAACATCTGGGCTGAAGGGATTTTTTCCTAGTGAATCTGTCCGATCGTGCTGAATTTCCCACCGAAGGTGCCTAACAGCTGTGTCAATTGGCTATTTTGCCCACCAAAGGTGCACCAACGTCCTATTTTTCCCATTAAATGTGCCTAGGGATCCTGCTGACGTGCTGTTTTTCCCACCATAGGTGCCTAGTAATCTTATCGACGAGCTATTTTGCCCACTAAAGATGCACAAACCTGCTATTTTTCCCACCAAAGGTACCTATTGACCGTGGCAACGGGCTGTTTTGTCCACCAAATGAGCACAGATGTGATGTTTTTCCCACCGAAGGTGCCTAACGACCATGCCGACAGGCTGTTTTGCCCATCGAAGGTGCACCAACGGGCTGTTATTCCCATCAAAGATGGCTAGTCACTGTGCGGACGGGAAATGTTTCCCACCGAAGGTGTGCCAACGTGCTATTTTTCCCATCGAAGATGCCTAGAGGCCCTGCCGAAGGGTTGTTTTGCCCACCGAAGGTGCCCAACGGCTGTTTTGCCCACAGAAAGTACCAACGGGCTGTTTTGCCCATTGAAGGTACCAAAGGGCTCTTTTTCCTACAGAAGGTGCCTAGCGACCATGCCAATTGGCTGTTTTCCCCAACGAAGTGCCTAAGGACCGTGTCAAAAGACTGTTTTGCCCACCAAAGGTGCCTAATGGCTTGTTTTTCCCACCGAAGATGCCTAGCGACCCTACTAACGTCCTCTTTTGCACAATGAAGGTGCCCAAGGAGATGTTTTTTCCATCTACCAAAGGCACATTGACTGGTTGTTTCAGCCACTGAAGGTGCCTAGTGATCGTGTCGAAGGGTTGTTTTGCCCACCAAAGGTATTGGTGCTGTTTTTCCAACCGAAGGTGCCCAACGACCTTTTTTTTTTGCATAGAAGGTGCCTAGCGACTGTGCCAATGAGCTGTCCAACCCACCCAAGGTGCGCTAATGGGTCTCTTTCCACTGAAGGTGCCTAGCAACCGTGCTGATGGGTTGTTTTGCCTACTAAAGGTGCACCAATGTGTTGTTTTTTCAACTAAACGCACCTAATGGATTATTTTTCCCACCGAAGGTACCTAGCGACCGTGTCAATGGGTAGTTTTGCCCACCGAAGATGCACTAACAAGGTGTCTTCACACCAAATGTGCCTAGAGATCGTGCCGACGAACTATTTTGCCAACCAAAGGTCCACCAGTGAGCTTTTTTCCCACCTATTGTCCCCAATGTGCATTTTGTCCACGGAATGTCCCCAATGTGCTTTTTGTCCACCGAAGGTCCACCAATGTACTTTTCACTTCGAAGGTACCTAGCGATCGTGTGGACAAGCTATTTTGTCCACCAAAGGTGTACCAACGGGGTATTTTTCCCACTAAAGGTGCCTAGTAACCGTGCCGATGGGTTGTTTTTCCCATCGTAGTGAACTAACGTGCTATTTTCCAAGCAAAGGTGCTTGGAAACAATACGAACGGGCTGTTTTGGCCACCGAAGATACACCAATGTCGTGCTTTTGCAACTGAAGGGGCCAAGCCACAGCGTCGATGGGCTGTTTTGCCCACTAAAGGTGCACCAACGTGTTGTTTTTCCCATCGAAGGTGCCTAGCTACCATGCTAATGGGCTGTTTTGCCCACCATGGTTCACCAACTAGCTGGTTTTTCCACCGAAGGGTCCATGTAACCCTGCCAACAGGCTGTTTTGCTCACCAAAGGTGCACCAATGTGTTGTTTTCCCAACGATGGTGCCTAGCAACCATGCCGACAAGCTGTTTTGCAACCAACAGTGTACCAACTAGCTGTTTCTCCCACCGAAGGTGCCTAGCAACTGTGCCAACAGGCTGTTTTACCCATTGAAGGTCGACCAATGTGTTGTTTCGCCCACCGAAGGTGCCTAACAGGCTATTTTTCCCACCGAAGGTGCCTAGCGATGGTGCCAAAGAGTTGTTTTACCTATCGAAGGCCCACAGACGGGCTATTTTTCCAATCGAAGCAGCCAAGCATCTGTATTGAAGGGTTGTTTTGCCCACTGAAGGTGCCCAACAGGCTATTTTTCCCACCGAATGTGGTTAAGGGTTGTTTTGCCCTTCAAAGGTGCACTAATGGACTGTTTTTCCCACCGATGGAGCCTAAAAATCGTGCCGATAGGCTGTTTTGCCAATTGAAGGTGCCTAGCAACCGTGCCAAAAGGCTGTTTTGCCCACCAAAAGTGCACCAATGTGCTATTTTTCCCACTAAAGCTACCTAGCAGCCCTACCAATGGGCTGTTTTGCCCACATAAAGTACCAACGAGCTGTTTTGTCACCACAGGTGCACCAACGAGCTGTTTTTCCCTCTGAAGGTGCCAATGGGCTCTTTTTCCCATGGAAGGTGCCTAGCGACCTGCCCACCGGCTATTTTCCCCACCGAAGGTGCACCGACAACTTGTTTTGCCAACCAAAGTTGCCTAATGACCGTGTCAGAGGGCTGTTTTGCCCACCGAGGATGCCTAGCGACCCTGCCAATGTCCTTTTTTGTGCACCGAAGGTGCCCAACGAGCTATTTTTGCCATAAAAGGTGCCTATCGAGCTTGGCAAGGTTGTTTAGCCCACCAAAGGTGCATTGACTGGTTGTTTTGCCCACCGAGGGGCCTAGTAGCCATGTCGAAGGACTGTTTTGTCCACCAAAGGAGCACCAATGTGTTGTTTTTCCCATCGAAGGTGCCCAACGAGCTTTTTCTCCTATAGACGGTGCTTAGCGACCGTGCCAACAGGCTATTTTACCCACCAACGGGCCGCTTTTCCCCGGAAAGGTGCCTAGCAACAGTGCCAACGGGCTATTTTACCCACTAAAGGTGCACCAATGCATTGTTTTCTTCCACCGAAGGCACCCCATGGGCTTTTCTCCCACTGAAGGTACCTATCGACCATGCCGATGGGTTCTGTTGCCCACCAAAGGTACACTAACGAGGTGTTTTCAGACCGAAGGTGCCTAGCGACCGTGACAGTGGATTGTTTTCCCATCGAAGGTCCACCAACTTACTATTTTGCCTTCCAAAGGTCCCCAATAGGCTATTTTTCCCTCTAAAGATACCTAGTGATCGTGCGGACGGGCTATTTTATCCACCAAAGGTGCATCAACGAGGTATTTTTCCCACCAAAGGTGACTAGCGATTGTGCCGATAGGTTGGTTTGCCCACCATAGGTGCACCAACTTGTTGTTTTGCCCACCGAAGGTGCCTAGCGGCAATCTAGGCAGTCTGTTTTTCCCATTAAAGATGTACCAATGCGTTGTTTTGTCCACCGAAGGTGCACCAACGGGCTGTTTTCATCACCAAAGGTGCACTGACAAGTTGTTTTTCCAACCAAAGATGCCTAACGATCGTGCCAAGTAGCTATTTGGCCCATGGAAGGTGCCCAATAGGCTCTTTTTCCTAATGAAGATGCCTAGGGACCCTACCGACATCCTATTTTTTGCACCAAAGGTACCCAACGGGCTGTTTTTGCCACTGAAGGTGCCTATCAAGCATCCCAACAGGTTGTTTTGCCCACCAAAGGTGCACTGATTGGTTTTTGTACCCACAGAAGGTGCCTAGCGCCTGTGCTGAAGGGTTGTTTTGTTCACCAAAGGTGCACCAATGTGCTGTTTTTTCCACTGAAGGTACCCAACGAGCTATTTTACCCACAGAAGGTGCCTAGCGACTATGCCAACAGGCTATTTTCACCACTGAAGGTGCACCGACAAGTTGTTTTGCCAATTGAAGGTGCCTAATGATTGTGACAAAGGGTTGTTTGGCCCATCGAAGGTGCCCAACCGGATGTTTTTCCCACCGAAGAAGCCAAGCAACCGTGTCGACATCCTATTTTGCATACCGAAGGTGCCCAACGGGCTGTTTTTGCCACAACAGGTGCACTGATGGGTTGTTTTGCCCATCGAAGGTGCCTAGTGACCATGCCGAATGGCTATTTTTCCCACTGAAGGTGGACAACGTGCTATTTTGTTGTTTTACTAAATGAAAGTGCCTAGCGGTCATGCCAAAGGGCTGTTTTGCCCACTATAGGTGCACCAACATGGTGTTTTGCAATTGAAGATGCCCAACAGGTTGTTTTTCCCATCGAAGGTGCACCAATGTGCTGTTTTACAAACCAAAGGTGCACCAACGTGTTATTTTTCTTGTCGAAGGTGCCTAATGACTGTGGCGAAGGGTTGATTTTCCCACCATATGTGTACCAACATGGTGTTTAGCCCACTAAGGTGCCCAACAGGCTATTTTTTCTACGAAAGCTCCTAGCAACTGTGCCAACAGGCTATTTTGGCCGGTGAAGGTGCACCAATGTGATGTTTTGCAAACTGAAGATTCACCAACCTACTATTTTGCAAACTAAAGGTGCTGTTTTCCCCACCAAAGGTGTACTAACTAGTTGTTTTGCCTACCGAAGGTGCCTAGCGACCATGTCGAAGGGTTGTTTTGGCCATCAAAGGTGCATCAATGTGTTGTTTTTCCCACCGAAGGTACGCAATGGGTTTTTTACTCACAGAAGGTGCCTAGCGACGATGCCAAGGGGTTGTTTTCCCCACCAAAGGTGCACCGATAAGTTTTTTTGCCAACTAAACGTGCCTACTGACCGTGCCGAAGGGTTGTTTTGCCCACCGAAGGTGTCCAACAGGCTGTTTCTCCCGTCAAAGATGCCAAATGCCAGTGTCAATGGCCTATTTTGAGCACCAAAGGTGTGCAACAGGCTATTTTTTCCACCAAAGGCACCTACTGAGTGCGCCAACGGGGTGTTTTGCCCAGCAAAGGTGTACTGACTAGTTGTTTTACACACCAAAGGTGCCTAGCAATCATGCCGAAGGGCTGTTTTCCCCACCAAAGGTGGACCAATACGCTATTTTGTTGTTTATTTGAATGAAGGTACCTAGCGATCGTGCCAAAGGGCTGTTTTTCCCATCGTAGGTGCACCAACATGGTGTTTTGCCCACTGACGGTGCCCAATGGGTTGTTTTCCCCATCAAAGGTGCACCAACGTGTTATTTTTCCTATCAAAGGTGCCTAGCGACCGTGGTGAAGGGTTGTTTTTCCCACCGTAGGTTCACCAACATGGTGTTCTGCCCACTGAAGGTGCCTAACGGGCTATTTTTCCGACGAAGGCACCTAGCAACTATTCCAACAGGCTATTTTGGCCACCGAAGGTGCACCAATGTGCTGTTTTCCAAACTGAAGGTGCACGAACATGCTGTTTTGGAAACCAAAGGTGCTGTTCTTCCCACCAAAGATGTACTGACTGGTTGTTTTGTCTACCGAAGATGCCTAGCATCCGTGTCGAAGGGTTGTTTTGCCCACCAAAGATGCACCAATGTGTTGTTTTTCCCACCGAAGGTAACCATCGTGCTTTTTAACCCACAAAAGGTGCCTATTGATTGTGCCAACAAGCTGCTTTCCCCATTAAAGGTTCACCAACAAGTTGTTTTGCCAACAGAAGGTGTCTAATGACCGTGCAAATGGATGTTTGGCCCATCGAAGGTGCCCAACATGCTATTTTTCCCACAAAAGATGCCTAAAGACCCTACTGACGTCCTATTTTGTGCACCAAAGGTTCCTAACAGGCTGTTTTTTCCACCAAAGATGCGTACCGAGCGTGCCAACAGGCTATCTAGTGACTGTGCCAATGAGCTATTATACAGACTGAAGGTGCGCCAATGGGCCACCTTTCCCACCGAAGGTGCCTATCAACTGTGCCGATGGGCTGTTTTGCATACCAAAGGTGCACGAAGGAGTGTTCTTCACGTCGATGGTGAGTAGCGATAGTGTCGACAGGCTATTTTGCCCACCCAAGGTACCTAGCGACTTTGACAAAGAGCTGTTTTGCCCTTCGTAGGTGCACCAATGGGCTATTTTTCCCATTGAAAGAGCCTAGCAACCGTGTCGACGTGTTGTTTTACTTGCTGAAGGTGCCTAGTGACCATGCTAAAGGGTTATTTTGCCTATCAAAGGTGCACCAATGTGCTATTTTGCCCTCCAAAAGTGCCCAATGGGCCATTTTTAGCGACTTTGTCGACGGGTTGTTTTACCCAACGAACTTTCACAAACATGCTATTTTTCCCACCGAAGGGGCCTAACGACCGTGCCAATTGTCTATTTTATCCACTGAAGTGCACCAGCGTGCTGTTTCTCTAATTGGATGTGCCTAGAGATCGTGCCCACGGGGTGCTTTTCTGATCAAAGGTGCACCAATAAGTTGTTTTTCCCACCGAAGGTGCATAAAGACCATGCCCACAGGTTATTTAGGCCACCAAACGTGCCATATGGGCTGTTTTTCTCTCTAAAGGTGATTAACGACCGTGCCGATGGGTTGTTTTTCCCGCTGAACATGCACAAAGGTGCTTTTCTCTAAGAAAAGGGCCTTAACGACCGTGCCGACGGGCTATTTTGCTAAATGAAGGTGCCTAGCGATCGTGCCAAAGGGCTGTTTTGCCCACCATAGGTGCACCAACATGGTGTTTTGCCCGTTGAAGGTGCCCAATGGGTTGTTTTTCCCATAGAAGGTACACCAACGTGTTGTTTTGCAAACCGAAGGTGCACCAACATTCTATTTTTCCTACCGAAGGTGCCTAGTGACTGTGGAAAAGGGTTGTTTTGCCTACTGTAGGTGCACGAACATGGTGTTTTGCCCACTGAAGGTGCCCAATGGGCTGTTTTTTCGACGAAGGCACCTTGCGACCATGTCAACGGGCCATTTTGGCCACTAAAATGCACCAATGTGTTATTTTTCAAACCGAATGTCCACCAGCGTGCTATTTTGCAAACTGAATGTGTTGTTTTTCCCAGCAAAGTGCACTAACTAGTTGTTTTTCCCACCTAAGGTACCTAGCAACCGTGCCGAAGGATTGTTTTTCCCACCAAAGGAGCACCAATATGTTGTTTTTCCCACTGAAGGTACCCAATGGACTTTTCTACCCACAAAAGGTTCCTAATAACCACGCCAATAGGTTGTTTTCACCACTAAAGGTGCACCAATAAGTTGTTTTCCCTAACGAAGGTGCCCAACGGGTTGTTTTTCCCACCAAAGGTACACCAACGTGTTGTTTTGCAAATCGAAGGTGCATCAACGTGCTATTTTCCTACCAAAGGTGCGTAACGACTATGGCTAAATGATGTTTTGCACATTATAGATGCATTACCATGGTGTTTTGCCTACTGAAGGTGCCCAACGGGCTTTTTTTCTGGTGAAGGAACCTACCGACCGTGCCATCAGGCTATTTTTTTTCCCACCAAAGGTGCCTAGCGTTCCTGCCACAGTGCTGTTTTTCCCACAGAAGGTGCCTTAATATGCTATTTTTCCCACTAAAGGTTCCTAACGATCGTGTCAACTGCCTATTTTGCCCATTGTAGGTGCCTAGCAACCCTACCGATGGGCTATTTTTCCCACTAAAAGTGCACCAACTTGCTGTTTGGCTCACCAAAGGTGCCCAATGGGCTGTTTTTCCCACCAAAGGTGCCTAGCGATCATGTTGACGGGCTATTTTGCCTACTGAAGGTGCATCAACGTGTTCTTTTTCCCATTGAAGGTGCCTAGCTACTGTGCCGCCGGGCTGTTTTGCCCACCAGGGTGCACCAATGGGCTATTTTGTCTACCGAATGTGCACCAACGGGCTGCTTTCCTCATTGAAGATGCACTGACAAGTTGTTTTGCCAAACAAACGTGCCTAACAACCGTGCCAAAGGGCTAATTGGCCCATTTAAGGTGCCCAATAGGCTGTTTTTCCCACCGAAGATGTCCAGCAACACTACCAATGTCCTGTTTTGTGCACCAAATGTACCCAATGGGTTGTTTTTGCCACCGAAGGCACGTTTCGAGCATGCCAATAGATTTTTTTGCCCACCAAAGGTGCACTGACTGGTTGTTTTGCCCACCGAAGCTGCCTAGCGACCGTGCCAAAGGGTTGTTTTGCCCACCAAAGTTGCGCCAATGTGCTATTTTTCCCACCCCAAGGTACGAAACGAACTTTTTCACCTACAGACGGTGCCTAGAGACTGTGCCAACGGGCTGCTTTCCCCATCGAAGGTGCACCAACAAGTTGTTTTCCCAACTGAAGGTGCCTAAAGACCATGCTAAAGGGTTGTTCGGCCCATTGAAGGTGCCCAATGCGTTGTTCTTCCCCCTAAAGACCATGCTAAAGGGTTGTTCCAATGGACTATTTTACCAATTGAAGGTTAGCCAACAGGCCGCTTTTCCCACCTAAAATGCCTAGCAACTGTGCCGTTGAGTTGTTTTGCCTACCGAAGTTACACCAAGGAGTTGTCTTCGCATCAATGGTGCCTAGCAATAGAGCAATAGTGCCGAGGAGTTATTTTGCCTATCCAAGGGCTATTTTGCCCATTGTAGGTGCACCAACGGGCTGTTTTTCCCACCAAAGGAGCCTAGCAACTATGTCGACAGACTGTTTTGTCGACTGAAGGTGCCTAGCGACCGTGCCAATGGGCTGCTTGGCCTACTGAAGGTGCACCAACGCATTATTTTACAATCTAAAGGTGCCCAACTGGCTATTTTTCTTATCGAAGGTGCTTAGCAACTGTGTCGGCGGGTTGTTTTGCCCAACGAAGGGGCACCAACATGTTGTTTTTCCCACCGAAGGGGTCTAATGACCATGTCGACTACCTATTTTGCCCACCGAAGTGCACCAACGTGTTGTTTTTCTCACCAAAGGTTCCTAGAGACTATTCCCACGAATTGCTTTGCTGATCAAAGGTGCATCAATAGGTTGTTTTTGCCATCGAAGGTGCCTAGAGCCCGTGCTCGTAGGCTATTTTGGCCACCAAAGGTGCCATACGGGCTATTTTTCTCTCTGAAGGTATCTAGTGACCGTGCCAATGTGCTATTTTGCCCACTAAACATGCGCAAAGGTGCTTTTATCTAAGGAAAGGGTCGTAATGACCGTGCCGATGGGTTGTTTTACTGAATGAAGGTGCCTAGCAATCATGCCAAAGGGCTGTTTTACCCACCATAGGAGCACCAACATTTTGTTTTGGTTACTGAAGGTGCCTAACAGGTTGTTTTTTCCACCGAAGGTGCACCAATGTGTTGTTTTGCAATTCAAAGGTTCACCATCGTGTTATTTTTCCTATCAAAAGTGCTTAGCGACTGTGGCGAAGGACTGTTGTGCCAATCGTAGGTAGACCGACATGGTGTTTTGCCCACTAAAGGTGCCCAACAGGCTGTTTCTTCGACGAAGGCACCTAGCGATTATGCCAACGGCCTATTTTGGCCATCGATGGTGCACCAATATGCTATTTTGCAAACCAAAGGTGCACCATCATGCTATTTTACAAAGCAAAGGTGTTGTTTTTCCGACCAAAGGTGCACTGATTGGTTGTTTTGCCCACCAAAGGTGCCTAGCGACTGTGCTGAAGGGCTATTTTTCCTACCAAAGGTGCATCAATGTGTTGTTTTTGCCACCGAAGGTACCCAACGTAATTTTTTACACACATAAGCTACCTAGCCACCATGCCAATAGGCTGTTTTCCCCACCGAAGGTGCACTGACAGATTGTTTTGCCAATGGAAGGAGCCTAATGACCTTTCCAAAGGGCTATTTTACACCAACATGGTGTTTTGCTTACTGAAGGTGCCCAAAGGGTTGTTTTTCCCACTGAAGGTGCACCAATGTGCTGTTTTGCAAATCAAAGGTGCATGAACGTGTTATTTTTCCTACTGAAGGTGCCTAGCGACTATGGCAAAGGGCTGTTTTACCCACCTTAGGTGCACCAACATGGTGTTTTGCCCACTGAAGGTGCCCGACGTGTTGTTTTTCCGACGAAGGCACCTAACGACCACGTCAACGGGCCATTTTTGCCACCAAAGCTGCACCAACGAGCCATTTTTCCCACCGAAGGTGCCCATCATTCGAGCCAAAGTGTTGTTTTTCCCACAAAAGGAGCCCCATTGTGTTGTTTTTCCCATCGAAAGTGCCTAACGACCGTGCCAACTAGCTGTTTTGCCCACTGTAGACACGTAGCGACCCTGCCGAAGAGTTCTTTTACAAACTAAAGGTGCACTAACATGCTGTTTTTCCCACCGAAGAGGTCTAGAAACTGTTCTGAAGGGCTATTCTGGCCACCGAAGGTGCACCAACTTGCTGTTTTACTCACCAAAGGTGCCCACAGGCTGTTTTTCCCACCAAAGATGCTTAGCAACCATGCCAACTGGCTGTTTTGCCCACTAAAGGTGCACCAATGTGTTGTTTATCTCACTGATGTCACCTAACGACTGTGTCGACGGGCTGTTTTGCCCACTGAAGGTGAAACAATGGGTTGTTTTTCCCATCGAAGGTGCCCAACGATCTTGCCAACGGGCTATTTCTCCCACAGAAGGTGCACCGACAGACTGCTTTTCTCATGGAAGGTGCCTAGCGACTGTGCCAAAGGGTTGTTTTGCCCATGAAAGTTGCACCAACATGCTATTTTGCCCACCAAAGGTGCCCAAAGGGTTGTTTTTCCTATAGAAGCTGCGTAGCTACCGTGCTAGTGGGCTGTTTTTCCCATCGAAGGTGCACTAATGTGTTGTTTTTCGCACCGAAGGTGGCAAGGGACCGTGTCAACGTGCTGTTTTGCCTACCGAAGGTGCACCACAAAAGATTCCTAGCAGTTGTGCCAACAAGCGGTTCCACCAAAGATGCCTAGCAGCTATGCCGTTTTGCACACCAAAGGTGCACCAAAATGTTGTTTTGCCCACCAAAGGTGCACCAAAATATTGTTGACATACCACCATGGTTTTTTTCCCACTGAAGGTGCCCAATGCGTTGTTTTTCCCACGAAGGCACCTAGAGATCATGCCAATCAGTTGTTTTGCCCACCAAAGGTGCAACATCATGCTGTTTTGCCCACTGAAGGTGTCAAATGACTGTTTTGTCCACCAAACGTGCACGTCTATTTTGCCCACCGAACGTGCACCAACGTCTTATTTTTCCCATTAAAGGTGCCTAGGGACCCTGCTGATGTGCTATTTTTCCCTCCAAAGGTGCACCAAGGTGCTGTTTTTCCCACCAAAGGTGCCTAGCGACCCTACCGATGGGTTGTTTTGCCCACCTAAGGTGCACCGTCCTGTTTTTCCCACTGAAGATGCCTAGCTGCCCTGTTAATGGACTGTTTTGCCCATTGAAGGTGCCCATTAGGCTGTTTTGCCCAGTGAAAGCACCAATGGACTATTTTGCCACCAAAGGTGCATCAACGAGTTGTTTTTCCCACTGAAGGTTCCAATAGGCTCTTTTTTCCACAGAAGGTGCCTATTTCCCCACCAAAGGTGCAACAACTGAAGGTGCCTAATGATCGTGCCGAAGGGTTGTTTAGCCCACCGAAAGTAGCCAACGGGTTGTTTTTCCCACCGAAGATGCCTAGCAACCTCATCGACATCCTATTTTGCACACCAAAGGTACCCAACGAGTTGTTTTTTCCATAGAAGGTGGCTACTGAGCTTGCCAATAAGCTTTTTTGCCCATAAAAGGTGCACTGGCTGGTTGTTTTGCCCACCGAAGGTGCCTAGCAACCATGTTGAAGGGTTTTTTGCCCATCAAAAGTGCACCAGTGTGCTGTTTTTCCCATCGAAGGCACCCAGTGGGCTTTTCTCCTACAAAAGGTGCACCATCGGGTTGCTTTTCACACCGAAGGTGCCTAGCAACTGTGTCGACGGGCTGTTTTGCCTAGTGAAGGTGCACTAATGTGCTATTTTTTCCATCATATTTTTTTCGCTGAAGGTACATAGCAACCATGTCAATGGGCTATTTTGCCCACCAAGGTTGCACCAACAAGGTGTTTTCACATCAAAGGTGCCTAGCCACCGTACTGATGGGCTATTTTTACCACCGTAGGTGCACCAAAAAGCTGTTTTTCCCACCAGAGGTGATTTGCGAGCATGCCAACGAGTTGTTTTGCCCACTAAAGTTGCACCAATATCTTGTTTTTCCCACCAAAGATACCTAACGGCCTTATCGATGGGCTGTTTTGCCCATCGAAGGTGCCCAACGGGCTATTTTGCCCACTGAAAGTACCAACAGGCTGTTTTGCCACTAAAGGTGCACCAACGAGCTGTTTTTCCCATCGAAGGTGCCAACAGGCTCTTTTTTCCACAGAAGTTTCCTAGAAATCATGCCAAAAGGGTTGTTTTCACCACCGAAGGTGCACCAAAGGGTTGTTTTGCCAACCAAAGATGTCAAATGATCATGCCAAAGGGTTGTTTGGCCCACCGGAGGTGGCCAACAGGCTATTTTTTCCACTGAAGATGCCTAGCAACCCTACCGACATGCTGTTTTGCACACCATAGGTGCCCAATGAGCTATTCTTGCCACCAAAGGTGGCTATTGAGCTTGCCAACGAGTTGTTTTACCCATAAAAGGTGCACCAATTGATTGTTTTTCCTACTGAAGGTGCCTAGCGACCACGCTGAAGGGTTGTTTTGCCCACAAAAGCTACACCAATGTGCTATTTTCCCCACCGAAGGTACCCAACAGGCTTTTTTCCCATAAAAGGTTCCTAGCGACCATATCAACGGGCTGTTTTACCCATTGAAGGTGGCCCAAGGGGTCGCTTTTCCCATCGTGGGGTTGTTTTGCCAACCGAAGGGCCCTAATGATCGTCCCAAAGGGTTGTTTAGCACACTAAAGGTGACCAACGGGCTATTTTTTCCACCGAAGATGCCTACCAACCCTACCGACATTCTGTTTTGTACACCAAAGGTGCCCAACGATCTGTTTTTTCCACCAAAGTTGGCTACTGAGCTTGCCAACGAGTTGTTTTGCCCATAAAAGGAGCACTGACTAGTTGTTTGGCCCACTGAACGTGCCTAGCGACCATGCCGAATGGCTATTTTGCCCACCAAAGGTGCACCAATGTGCTATTTTTCCCACTGAAGGTACCCAACAGGCTTTTTCCACACAAAACGTTCCTAGTGACCATGTCAATGGGCTATTTTACCTATTGAAGGTGCACCAACAGGTTGCTTTTCACACCAAAGGTGCCTAGCAACTATGTCAATGAGCTATTAGGCCTACCAAAGGTGCACTAATGTGCTATTTTTTCCACCAAATTTTTTCCACTGAAGGTACCTAGGAACCGTGCCGATGGGCTATTTTGCCCACCAAGGTTGCACCAACGAGGTTGTTTGGCCAATGAGGTTGTTTTGCCCACCAAGCCTGCACCAAGGTACCTAATGATCATTCCAAGGTTGTTTGGCCCACCGAAGGTGCACCAACTTTCTATTTCACTCACCAAAGGTGCCTAAAGGGCTGTTTTGCCCACTGAAGGTGCGTAGTGACCCTGCTGACGGGCTGTTTTGCCCGTCGAAGGTGCCCAGCAGGCTATTTTTTGCACCAAAGGTGCCTAACGACCTTGTGAACGGGCTGTATTGCCCATTGAAGGTGCACCGATGAGGTGCTTTGACCATGGAAGGTGACTAACGACCTTTTCGAAGGGCTCTTTTTGCCCATTGAAGGTGCACCAACATGTTTTTTTCCCCATCGAAGATGGCCAAGGACTCTTTTTCCTATAAAAGGTGCCCAACAACTGTTCCAAAGTGTTGTTTTGTCCACCAAAGGTGCATCAAAGTGCTATTTTCCCATCGATGGTGCCCAATGGGTGCCAACTGGCTATTTTTCCCACAGAAGGTGCCCAACAGGCTATTTTTCCCATCGGACGTGCCTAGCAACTGTGTCAAGGGGCTATTTTTACTACCAAAGATGCCTAGCCGCCGTCCAACAGGCTATTTTGCCTATTGAATGTGTACCATTGTATTGCTTTTCCCACC
>JAOSBN010169185.1:0-20796 GCA_027563595.1 Erythroxylum suave | reverse complement strand
TTTTGGGTAACATGTTATGTTATGTTATGCATTGAGAGATGTATGACCAAGTTATGCCATTGAAACATGTCAAGGCACTTTGTTTGAATGGAAAGATAAGCAAGCATGAAATTATGATCAAATGAATATGTGCTTTTGTTTGGGCGAGAGTGGAACCGTTTCGTAGTCACATGCACGTCGACGTAAAGCCTTCTCCTGACTGCCCGCTTGTGGCCCACGAGATCCGAAAATGGACTCGTTTTGTTCACAGAGTAAACTTCAATTTCTCTGTTTTGTTCACGGAACCCTTGAACCATTTGTTGTGCATTGCGTTGTGATATGTTAAGTGATGCATACATGATTTACAATTGATCATGAACTCTTTGATAAAATATGAAATTTGAGAAACATGTGTTTTAGACTCAATGAAAGTTTTCTACGGCAAGAAAAAAAAAGGATTATAAAGTTTTGCTTATCTTTTATTATAAACTTGTTCCCACGAGCATTCAACCTCACGCCCTTCGTGTCCCCACCTTCAGGTGATGAGCAAGAGATGGAGTGACACAGAGTCAAGGCATCACTCCAAGTTACCTATATTGTATTGGGAGATAGTTTTAGAAAACAAAATTCTTTAGTCTTTTTCTTTTGGAAATTGTAGTTCATGTACTTTTGTATTTTGGAGATTTCAGATTATGTTGTATTATGACTTGAAAGGCCATTATGGCTTTGTAAAATCCCTTGTTATAAGGGAATTGAAATGGGAGGGATGAAAATTTGTTGTAAGTAATGTATTAAAGAGTATTATAATATTTCCGATAAAATGTTGGATTATAATATATGTATTCCGATTAAGAGTTGGGTCCAAAAAATGGGATCCAACATTTGTGGTATCAGAGCAAGAAGACGAATCGATAATGATCAAGAGTTGGACTTCAGAAACGGGGTCCAACATGACTTGACACAAGAGCAAATAGAAGAAGCTGTGAGAAGCATAGATGAAGCATGCGAGGCAGTGCAACCAAGTGGCGTCTATGTTTCACACCATATTTTGAAGGCTTCAGGAAGTAATTGTGGACATTTCTCTATAGTTGCAACCTCTTAGGTAGTTGGAAGAGTGACTAAAGGACCATATTGAACTATTGAGATCCAAGGTATTTCTGATAACTTAGAGTTCATTGTACACTTGATTATGCACTTTAGACCCTTGAGTTATATATCTTCAACGAAAGATATCCTTCACCTTCTTGGAAAACCCATTCCAAAACTATCTAGACCTGATGACCTTGACCTCCCCAAAAGAAAACAATTTGTCAAACCCCCTACTCTGACAATCATAGAATTAGATGTTTTACCTTCAGAGACAGTCATTGCTACACACTTCTCTCCATTAAGTGCACCATAAGACACTACTATTGAAATGGAAGAAGAAAGTCGATCACAGCAGTGGAGTCAGGAAACCTTGGTGAAGGAAATTGAAGAAATTCATGCTAAGGTTGATGATCTGTAGGACTCAGTGGGTGATCTACATGAGGAAGTATCCTATCTATGGGTTACAATAGAACAGGACCTCAATATGATCAGAATTGATATGCAACGTATGTTCTTAGAAATAATGAAGCATCTGAGGTAAATTTTTTGATTGCTAACAAATAAGGGTGAGAAAGGACTGGAAAATAGGGGAGAAAAGATTAGAAAAGGAAAAAGGACTAAAAAATGGGGGAGAAAAGATTAAAAGAAAAATAGAAGAAGAAAAGGAGAACAGAAGAAAAAAAGAAGAGAAGAAAGACAAAAGAAAAAAGAGAGCATATAAATGTGTATTTTTTTTCTCTGTCATATATATGTGTATTTTTGTTTCTTATTCCCTATTTGTTATCTTCGTATTCATTTGTTTGTTATCTTTTCATTATCTGAATAAAATTCATTTACTTTGATTTTTCTAATATTATGATTATTTGTTATCATCAAAAAGGGGGAGATTGTTATTAAGTCAGGATGACTTTACGATGTTTAATTTTGATGACAAAATAATAATAATAATGTTTGAAACAAATGAACGTTTTGACAAGTGTGTTAAGTGTGCAGACTAAGTACAAAACACAGACGAAGAACAAAGCACAAAAGAAGCGCAAAACATAGATTAAGTGCAAAACAAAGAAGAAGCAGAAAATACAGACGAAGCAGAAAACACAGAAGAAGAACAAAAGACAGACGAAGCACAAAAGACAAAAGAAATACAAAAGACAGAAGAAGCAAAAGACAGAAGAAATGCAAAACACAAAAGAAGCAAAAGATATAAGAAGCACAAAACAAAGGTGAAATGCAAACCACAAAAGAAGTGCAAAACACAGAAGAAGCGCAAAACAAAGATGAAATGCAAACCACAGAAGAAGCGCAAAACACAGAAGAAGTACAAAACACAGAAGAAGCGTAAAGCACAGAAGAATTGCAAGACACAGATGATACTCAGAAGAAGTTACGTCAATACATCGGACGGTTACTTAGTTGAAATTAGTTACAGAACTCAACTAAATAACGGTTTTCAAGAATGAAGAGACAGCTGTCAAGATTCAAGAAGCGGTTATCAAAGATCAAGAAGCAATTAGAGAATGAGACTATAAATACAAGTCTGAATCGAAGCTTTTGGGCTAATGAATGTTTGAACGAATGCTAGTGAACAGATATACGATATCAGTGATCTTTGAGTGCTTACTTACAAAAGAGATTTTTTAGTGCAATACTGAGAGAGCTACCTTACTGTAACAAAAAAGCTCACACTACCTTTCTAGTAAGAGGGAGAAAAGTCTAAGAGCCTGAAGAAGCTATAGTAGAAAGAATACTTTGTGAAAGAGATCTGAAGAGGCTCTGGAAAGAAAGAATACTTGTAGTTGTTTGAAGTATAGTGGAACAGTCAGACGAACTCTGAGGACTGGGCGTAGCCCACGGTTTGGGATGAACCAGTTTAAAATCGCAGCGTCTATACTCTAACCTTTTACTTCAGTTTATTTCTGTTGTTAAATTGCGATTTGATTTCATAACAATTTTCATACAAACTTTACAATACTCTTTTAACAAGTTCAAGAAGTTCTTGTAATTCTTATTCACGAAAAGGATACACCATTCAACCCCCCTTCTTGTGTATCTAGTTCATCATATACAAGTTCTTTATTGACGTGTGATTCACTTCATCTGAGTATTTATGTAAATGTGCAAATTAGTGATGTAAAAATGTACATGATTGTATGATATAGAAGAGCACATTGAGCGACCACTTCCAGAAATTGTAGCGACTTCAAACAAAATAAGCTAATAGGACAAATTGTGAGTAACCTAAGATGGTCTCACTATGATTGTCTATTTGTTAAATTATGTATTGAATTTATATGTGATGTGTATATACTAATTTCTAGTCAGTCAATGTCTGAGGCATTTGATGCATGAATAAAATATTAAAAGTACTCCTTGAATGTGAATTAAACAGAATAAATGTTTCTCATTGTGTATGCTGAATGTTGGCCATATGATGTGTATATACTAATTTCTAGAATGTCTGAGATGTTTAATGCATGAATGAAATATTGGAAGTGCTTCTTGAATGTGAATTGGATGGAATAAATGTTTCTCATTATGTATACTAAATCTCGGACATATGATTTGTATGTACTAATTTTAGACATTGAATGTTCGAGGTGTTTGATTCATGAATAAAACATTAAAAGTGCTGCTTGAATATGTATATCACTCACATTTGACTAAATTAATGTTTCTTATCCTTTACGCTGAATATTGGACGAAGGTCCAATGACAAATGTGAGTGAGAAAGAGAATGCGAATGTGATTAATGGAACTTGATGATTGAATATGTGTAGTGCATTTCATTACATGAATGCATGAAAGATAAAGGTAGATGTGACTGGAGTTGTCAACAAAAAAGAGCTTAAAGCTCTGACTGTGGTAAGAGCCTCTAGCTCACTATGTAAAATGAGCCCTGTGTCTTCGATGGATAAGAGACAACATTAATGAGCCCAGTATCCACAACAGATACTGGACAGTGAAAAAGGCACTTGGTCAGAACAACTTAATAAATGAATGTGAATCTCATGAACATTGCACATATATATGAATTGTAAGATTAGAAAGATTGTAATGAAATGTAAAATTAAGTTGAATGAAAATGTGAAAATTTATGTACAAAGTGTTTTATGATGATATATGGAAAACATTAAATGTTTTGAATTATGTGATTGTATGTGTTGATGTGATATATGTTATGGGTGAACCATCGAGGATGGTTAACTCTCTGAGTTAGCAAAATTCACCAAAATTACAGCATTGACTTTTTAGGTTTGAGAGAGACGTTATAGCTTCTAAGGCAGCTTAGAAGAGATCTAGTACAACTTTTGAAAAGAAGACATGGCTCAAAGGTCAGTTGGCTATGATTGAAGGATCTAGACCAAATTTTTGTTAATTTACTCATGTATATAGTATGCTTTGTAGACAGAGTTGTGGACTCTGATAGGTCGATATTGTATAAACATAGATGTTTTATGTAATGTTATATTGTATCTTATTTTTTATGAAATGAAATGAGGAAATATGTGTTTTGAAGATCATCAAATTTATGTTTTAAATTATGATGCCATGAGTCAGTGCAAGTGATATAGTTTGCACACCGCTCCTGTCGGTCATATGCTCGAATGTCTAATGGGCGTACAAGCACGTGTCAAATGGGAGGGGGGTGCTACAGTGCTTGGTATCAGAGCATGCCTGGCATCCATAGGGATATATAGCAATGTTAGGTATGAAATATTGTGATAATTTTGGATAGTAACTGAAGTTATTGCCTATTATAGGTCATCCACCATAGGTGATCGAATGGGACAACCCACAAACCTAGGATTGGTAAGAGCCAATAGGGAGTCATCTATGTCGCAACCTGAGGGAATGTCTCCAACAATTCCTAAGAGAACGGAAAGGAGGTACGATAAACTATGAAAGCAGGGGGTGTGGAATTCCACGAAAGTATAGACCCTGCAGAGGCGATGCTTAGAAAGGACAGAGAGAGTCTTAGACTAGCTAGATTGCAAGCCAGATGAGGGGTTCAACTATACAATCTCCTTATTACAAGGCCCAACAAACCAATTGTGGAAAACTATTCTAAGCAATACCACCAGGCCTTGTAATTTGATATGGAAAGACTTCCTGATGGTCCTTAAGGATAATTATATGCCCAAGATCTACTTGGATAGAAACATGAAGGAATTTATGGTTCTGAAGTAGGGTAACTTATTTATGGCAGAGTATGATATAAAGTTCAATGAACTGATGGGTTATGTTACCACTTTGATTCCTACTGAGGAAGAAAAGTGCAGGAGGTTCGAAGATGGGCTGAACATGGAAATTCGAATGAGGTTAGCCATTTCTAATCTGGGTAGTTTTACGAAACTATGAGCAACCTCGACTTAAATTGAGCAATTGTTGACGGGTAGTCAGTCATAATATGGATCAAATTCCAAACTAAAGAGGCCAAGTGAATCTCAGAGCAGTTCTAGTAGAAGGTTAAGTAAGTGTCAAAACTGAGCTTTTAGACCACCAACTAGAACAAGACAATCAGTGTCCAGACAGAGGGTAGCTTATATAGTCTGGTAGTGGAAGAGGTGTAGTATCAGGTCAGTTTCCAAATTATGAGCATTGTAGGAAGAGGCACAATGGTGAATGCTAGAAACAATCAAGAGTTTTCCTTCGATGTGGCTCATTTGATCATCAGATCGTGGACTATTTTGTGGGGTTTAGAGCACTGTCTTGAAGGAGAGGCGGAGGAGTCCAATAAAGCTGAACTAGTGGGTCTAGGCAGAGAGGCCATGGTAGAGACAGAATAAGTTATAGTAGTCCTACTACTAGGACTAAGGTATGGAGCAATCAATTTCAGTCTCAGGCCCGAGTATATGCAATAACTAGATAAAAGGATCAAGATTCTCTAGATGTCATTATGGGTTTGTTACTTATATTTCTTTTGAGGCTTTTGCATTGCTAGATACTGGATCAACACATTCCTTTCTCGCATCGCATATGGCATCTAGGTTGTATTGTGACAAAGAGCTATTAAGATATGGATTAGAGATGAGTACAACGATATGTAGTACCACCATAATATAGGAAGTCTATAAATGTATTTGATTCGAATTAATCAGATAAAATTATAGGCAAATTTGATTGTGTTACAGTTAAACGAAATAGATGTTATTCTAGTTATAGATTAGGTTATTACTTATAGGGCCATCATGAATTGCTATACAAAGGAGGTAATATTTGAATCTCCTAATCAGTCGAGAGTAGTGTTCAATGGTGTTAGCCAAGCAGTGCTAGTTAGGCTAATCTCATTTATAAGTGCCTTGAGGTTGGTGCAAGGGGGATGTGAGGCTTATTTTGCCCACCTCATCGATACTCGAACTTAGCAAAATGTGGAGGTCATTCTTGTGGTTAGGGAATTCTTAGATGAGTTTCCCACTGAGTTATCTAGCTTACCTCTAGATTGGGAAACAGAGTTCACGATCGATCTGGTTTTAGATGTTGCATCTATATCCATTTCTCCATATAGGAAGGCACCTATGGAGTTAAAGGAGTTGAAGGCTCAGTTGCAAGAGTTGTTAGAAAAAGGGTTCATTAGACCCAGTGTTTCACTCTAGGGACCTCTAGTCTTATTTATGACAAAGAATGATGGAACATTGAGACTGTGCATTGATTATAGGCAACTAGATCAGGTAACAGTGAAGAATAAGTACCCGTTACCCAGAATCGATGATTTGCTTGACCATTTACAGGGAGCTTAGGTGTTCACTAAGTTGGACTTGGGGTTTAGGTACTATAAGTTGAAGATAGCAAAGGTTGATGTATCAAAGAGTGCTTTCAGAAGCCGGTATGGGCATTATGAGTTCTTAGTAATGCCGTTTGGGTTAACTAATGCCCCAGCTGCATTTATGGCGTTGATAAAAAAGGTGCTTTAGTCCTACTTGGATCGCTTTGTGATAGTGTTTTTCAATGAAATTTTGGTTTATTCAAAAAGTAGAGATGTGGAGCACTTGAGAGTAATCCTTCGGATTATAAGGGACAAACAACTATATGACAAATTTAGTAAATGTGTGTTTCGACTGAGTCAAGTAGTGTTTCTAGGTCACATACTAAATAGGAAAGGTATTCAAATGGATCCAAAGAAGATAGAGGCAGCAATGAAATGGGAGGCTCTGAAGAATGTATTAGACATCTAGAGTTTCCTAGGATTAGTTGATTATTACCAAAGGTTTGTCAAGGGGTTCTCATTGATGTTGGCACCTCTAACTAAACTTCTGAGAAAGAATATAGTCTTTAGATGGAATGATGATTATTAGAGAATCTTTGAGGAATTGAAACATTGGTTGAATACGGCACCAGTGTTAACTATCCCATCAAGAACTAGAGGTTATGTAATATACAGTGATGCTTTGCATCAAGGATTGGGATGTGTGCTGATGCAGTATAGCAAGGTGATAGCTTATGCATCGAGACTATTAAGGTCTCACGAGAAGAACTATCCAATACATGATTTAAAGCTTGCAGTATTGGTCTTTGTTTTAAAGATATGGAGACATTCTAGATATACATTAGTCATAAAAATTTGACCTATCTACTGAGTCAGAAGGAGTTGAACATAAGAAAAAGGAGATGGATAGAGCTCTTAAAGGATTATAATTATATGAGTATCATCCACGAAAAGCTAATGTGGTGGCAGATGCATTAAGTAGGAAGTCGAATAATAGTGTAACTCAAATTCAGTTATTGAGGTTACCTAGCTTGATTCAATAGAGTGCTTTAAATGTGGAGTTCAATTTAGAACAGAATAAGGCATTGATTACCACATTGAGACTAAGGCTACTGTTGTACGATAGAATTAGAAAAGTTCAAAATAAAGATCCTGGAATGGTGAAGCCAATAGAGAAGTTGAAAATGAATCCAGATTCTGAGTTTGAGCTTAGGGATGAAACACTGTGGTTAAAATAGAGGTTGTGTGTGCCAGATATTGATAATCTAAGGAGAGAAATTCTAGAGGTGGCGCATATACAAGCTTATGTTATGCGTCTTGGTACCATCAAGATGTATAACACATTGAAGCAACATTTCTGGTGGCCAGAAATGAAGAAACAAGTAGCAGAATATGTGGCTAAGTGCTTAACTTGCCAGTAGACTAGCTGAGCATCAGGCTTGAGTTGAGAAGCTGCATTCATTACCTTTTTCGGAGTGGATATAGGAACGAATCATAATGGATATCATTATGAGATTACCAAAGACTCTCAGGAAATAGTGGACCGATTGACAAAGTCATCCCATTTCTTACTAGTGAGAGAGAATAGCTCACTAGACTAGTTGGTTCGGAGGTATGTGAATGACATAGTTATGGTGTTTCAGTAACCATAGTATCGGATAGGGATCTGCGATTCACTTCAAGATTATGGAAGATTCTATAGTTAGCTATAGGTACAAAGTTGAAATTCAATACTGTATTCATCCTAAAATAGATGGACAGAGTGAGAAGACAACCAAAACTATTGAGGATATACTTAGAGCGTGTGTAAGGCCCCAAAAGATATCCTAGTTGAAACATTACAAGTTTATAAACGTACATATAAGATAGGAGTTCAAATTTTGCTATGATTTGAATGTGAAAAGTATCAGAGTTGAGTTTGTTATTAATATCATTAGAGAATTGAGGTATTTAAATGTGTATTTGGACTAGGAAAACTATCAAGTGATAACTTAAGTTGGTACATGGAAATTAGAATGACTAAGCCTATGAATTAGTGACATTTGGCATCATTTAATGTGTAACAGTTGGTAGCATAATATGAGTACAAGTGGCCTAGTTAAAGTGTTATGAATGGCAACTTCAATGGTGGGCAAGTGGGCTTCATGTCTTGGTGTTAAGTGGCATCCTAAGCTAGTGACACCTAGCTAGTAACGAAGCATGTTTCTGCTGGAGTCATTCTTGGTTTTCTCTCTACTGAAATCTCCCATCTTCTCTTAATTTCTGGACTTCTACTAGAATTTAGATCCTTAACACTAGGAAGCTTTGTAAGTATTCCATTAAGAAGTAGGATTTGGGATTTTGCATATTATTACTTTATTGATGCTAAAAGTTGCACATGAAACTTAGTTATGTGTTGGTTATTTGGAAGCTTGGTTTAGCTGGATTCTTGAAGTTGAATTTGAAGTTTAGTGAGGCAAGGAAGTACTAAACTTGGTATTATGTTAGAACGTGCATTGTTTGATGTGTGATGAGTAATGAATTTATGAAGAATTGTGGTTAGAAACTAGATACATTCTAGATACTAATTCTACTCGATAGAAATAGTGGTTCGAACTTTCATGAATAAACTTTACTGATCTAGAAGAAATTGGACAAAGTGGCCTTCGAAAAAATTGTACTTTTTCCTTTTAGCTTTCCAATGGTATATCACTTGTAATTTGTTGACTTCAAGCGAAAGAGATATGACCTTTGCATGATAACATCACTAGTGCTGGCATAGGCTGCAGCACTATCCTTGATAGAATTTTGTGCCCTGTTTTCAATGATTAAACTATATTTATGTTGAAAAAATTAGATAAAGTTATTCTCACAAAAGTTTATAAGTTTTTCTCTTAGCTTTGTATTGGTATAAAGTTTGAATGTACATCAGGAGATGCATGATCGTGCACTAACCTTTCAGTTATGGAATGCACAATCATGCACTAGCCAAAATTTTGAATGCGCATAGTCTGTAGTATTTTGAGCATAACTTATGGAATATTGATCTAAATTGAATGACTTTGCATTTGAAACTAAAGACTTAGAGGAACATTTTTTTAGAAAAACTTTTTTTCTAAAAATGTCAATTTCTAGGTAAAATTGGCCATACAAATCAAACCCAAAATCTGCTTGAGCATGCTTAAAAAAATGTACAGGAAAAGAATAGTGGGTAGGTTTTTACCATGAATATTGTATAAGATTTGAATTTGTAATTAAACTAATAACCTAGGGAAGGTGTCATTAGATAACAAAGTATCTATCTTTTGGAACATATAAGGTATTAAAGGAATGAAGTCTACTTATGAATGTTAATGTGATTTAAAGAACAAGAGTAATGTGTTAGTTGTGGATGTTTATGAATTGGGAACTTGTGTGATTTCATATAATGTATAATTGCTTAATGAATTCTTTGGTGCATGATTACAAATGTTTATGTTCACAAGGCATATTAAGTTTGATTAATTGACCATATGAGTGAAATAGATTAAGCCATATGATATGCATTATATCTTTTTGTATAAAATTCTAAAATCTGAAATCATTTGTTTTAAAGCTATTAAGCCCTAGGAGTGGGTAAATAGGCATGCCTAGAAGATTCTGTAGGTGCTCTTGTGGCAATTTGATGTCTCCTATTATTGACACTTCGTTGTCTCCAATTATTAAGACATAAGTCTCTCCCGTTATGTGATACCGATCATGGCATCTCTTGCATTAGTCCCGTTACCCACTTTTGTATAAAGGATTAGCAGTCTAACTTGTTTGGTATTTTGATACTTGTTTAGTTTTGATATAAAAAAATTATGATTTGATATAAAATAAACTCTGAATTGATATAAAATAAAGTCAACTCTGATACAATTCATATTCTAATCTAAAGGGTTTATACCATATTTTGATAATCACTTCTGAAATCTGTACAATCTGTTCTGATACATAAATGATTGGCACTAGCATGAGAAATTTTCTCTAGTGATAGATTATATTAAGTTCTAAAATCCATTATCCTTGAATTGTTCTTTAATATAAACTTTTAATGATTGCTTGTGATATAATTTGATTTAGTATATGTGGATGTTAGGTGACTGTTAAATAGTTGCTGGTTTATATAAGGTTTAGTTATTCCTATAACATCCCGTTACCTATGTTAAAGCTAAAATAGAAAATATAAGAGATTATTGATAGATTAGAAAATGTATTTCAAGTTCATTCATAATATGAACATACACGTGGATACTGAATTTTTGCATGAAAATAATTGTACATGCATTCATTGACATTTTGGGTATAATTGATTTATATATGTGAGATGTGATTTTATTGAGAATTGTGGTTTATTTGTATTGAAAATTTATTTCGAAAGTGCATTTGTTGATTTAGAATTTCTGGGGAATTTTAGGAAAAAATGCCACTTGGCAAGTAAGTTGATAAATGGAAATAGAAATAAGAATAAATTATATTGAAGAATTTTAGAGATGACTTTAGAATTTGTGAGAAGATGATGTTGAAACTTTTAGAGACATTTGGAGTAAATTTGAAGCTAGCTAGACTAGTTTCTTTAGAAATACTAGTTAAAGTCTTATAAGATATATAAGTGACAAATGTCACTTACTTAATTTAAGTTATTATATGGTGATGTGAGGAAGACCCATTTCACGTTTCTTTTAAACTTGAAAGACTAAGTTACTTCTAGACTTAGTCTCTTCTTCATAACTTTCTTCTTCAAGCTTTTTCCTTCATTGACTTTTGATTCACCGAAACCTTCATCAGAGTTATATCTTGCTTTCATCTAGCATTTGCTACTTCAACTTTGTTATCTATTTCTTTTGCCTCAAGAAAAACCTAACCCAAACCACCTTCAAGATGATGTACGTGGGTGCATGAGAGTTGCGGCTTCTTGGGGTTTTTGAAGATTGTGGAATTTTATCAAGTAAGCATCTTGTTAATCCTTTAGAGTTGTTGGATTATGAAACAAAAAAGGTGATTGTTTGATATTTCATAATCATAAGAAAAATATACATTTTTCTTAATGTCATGTTCATCGTGAATATAGCATGAAAATATGGATTTGTTAATTTTTTGATTTTGATGATCAATATGTTATAAATAAATGTGGAGATAATTTTTGGAGTTAAAGGATTAATAAAAATGTGCATGAGAGGAGTGCAAAAATTCATGCAAGTTGATTTATATATATATATACTCTATTTTTCACTGTTGATGTACGTGAATAGTTTTGAGTGTTTAAAATGAATTTAGAATTTAGAAATAGGCATATGGTGATGTATGGAGATGAGAAAGATTGATTAAAATGAAAGTTTGGAAGAAATGAAGAGAATGCAAAAAATTAAATATGAAAAAAAATGAAAGTGTTAATAGTGCAGAAAAAGGACATATGCGTGAGTGAGAATCGAATTTTTGATGTTTGTGTTTTAATCTTGGGTTTTGATTTGTTTTTGATTTGTTTTGTTACGTTGAAGTAAAAGGGGAGTAGAGATGTGAGAGTATAAATTAGAAATGATAGACTTAGCAAAAGGGATGAACTAGGATGAAAATGAAGTTAAAGGTGTGCTGAAGTATGTTATGTGTAATGTTTTACTGAACATACATCTGTATTGTAGGCATATATTGAATTACAGACATCCAAATGGGATGGTTTTTAACTTATATTAAACTAGAGACATATGTCTACAACTTTCTTGAGAAGATGAATTCTAATTCTTTCCTTAAGAGCCCCGAAATTTAGCTTGAAATTAAGATTCGTGTTCTATTGAGGTATAAGAAACAGTATGGAGTATTTTGATCATAACTTGCACGATACAGGACCAAAATGTATGAATTTGATGTCTTTAAAAACTTAAGACATAGAGGAACATTTGATTACAAGAAAATGTTGTCTGAAAATTTCTAATTTTAAGTCAAAAATGGAAGGAAAGGAAAAAAACACAATAGGTCACGATCGTGAATCATCACAATCACGACTCTACTGAAGCATGTGGAAAGTCGCAGTCTTGTTTTAGCATGATCACGACTCTGTTGAAGCATAAGGGAAGTCACCATCGTGCCTCAGCATGATTGCGACTCTATTGATCAAGGAAGAAAGTCAAGATCATGCCTCATCATGATCACGACTCTGTTGGAGCACAAGGGAAGTCGCCATCATGCCTTAGCATAATCGCGACTCTACTGATGAAGGAACAAAGTCACAATCGTGCACGTGCACAATTGTGACTCTGAAGATCTAAAAAAGGGGGGACTGTTTCGAACACCTTTCCTTATTTTGACCATATCTTCTTCTCCTGACCTCCAAATGACATGGGATTTGAGCCAACAGACTTGAAAAAAAAATTTATACATCTCCACAAAAAATTATAATAATTTGAAATCATTTGGGAGAGATTAAGTGATAAATTTGAGAGGAAATTGATGAGGAGTTCTGAAATTTCATAGCTGGAGTATTTTCACTGAACATTCTTCAGTATTTTGATAATATCTTGATCTTTATATATCCAAATGGAATTATTTTTAACTTGTCATAAACTAGAGACATTGGGCTACAAATAGTCTGAAGAAATTAAATTTTAATTCTATCTCTAAGAATTTCAAACTCTTGCTTGAAATTGAGTCTTGGCTTAGGCTATAACACTACTCGAGATAGAAATCATGTCCTGTTGTTATAGAATAAAAGGTATTATTGTAGGCCGAATCAAACAAAAATTAATGCACAAAAGTTATAGCTTATTCTCTTACATTTCAATTGGTATAAATTTTGTAATTTTTGGATATTGTAATTGAGAGATATGAGTTGTAAAACTTGACAGCATGATAATGCATTAGCTAAATTTCAAATGTGCTTAGTCTATAGTATTTTGCATATAACTTTTGGAATACTGAACTAAATTGAATGATCTTGGTGTCATTAGAAACTTAAGAGATGGAAGAACAATTTTTTGGAAGAAAGTATTGCCAAATTATTTCATTTTCGTGGTCAGATTGATCATGAACTTTATACCTGAAAGTATGTTGCAAGAAAAATCTAAATTGACGAAAGGAGTTATGAATTTTGATTTTAATGGTTTTATTCAGGTATAAACCATAAGTATAAATGATACTTATGTGCATTTGAAAATATGAATGTTTACATGATGAGAATAATAGAGCTATACCCGAGTTTGTCATGAATATGTGTTGTGCATCTTTCGTATACATACATGTGCATTAACAAACACTTATAATTGTGAAAAAGTGTAATAGTGTATATTGCTTAATATAGAGGAGCAATTGGAACGTCAACATCCAGACACTGCTAGAACTTCCAAGCATTAGCTTCAGGAGTAACCTGTAAGTAACCTAGATGGTTTCATGCAATTAATTATTTTCTTTGGAATATTTTTTGAATGATGATTTGACTATGTTGATGTCAGACAATAAAGGTCTGAGACTAAATGCATGAATGTGATATTGAAGTGCTACGTGTATGAGAATGTGACAAACTAAATGTTGTTGGATCAGAAGTAGAAAGCATGTCATATTTGGAGAACCAGTAGATTTAAAAACTTTTTAGAAATCTTATTTGTAGTGCAAGCAATATATCCAAATCATCATGCCAATCTATACATGATATGGTATAAGGATAAAAATAAACATAAACAAGATAGTGATATTACGGACTCCTTCGCTACAGCTTTAATTTCTCGTTGTGCTATCCTCTCCTCCTTCTTGTATCCAAAGCCTTTGCTTTTTAATCATTTTCTTTGTCAATCTATCCTCTCCTTGTTGTTTTATCCTCATCCAATTTGATTTACTTTTTGTTTTTTCAGGACAACTAGGTTAACAAAATCCTTTGGTGGGAAAGGAGAAGAAATGTTTGGAGGAAATTTTTCTTAAAAGAAATGAGCCAAAAATGACACTCTTCTCATGCAAATTTTAGCTCACTCATGCATGAAAGGAGAGAGAGAGTCAAGCCATACAAGAACACCTTCTTACACACTTAACTTCAGTTATGCATGGAATGGAAGAAGAGAATAGCATCCAATGCATCACTTCTTACTTTAACAAATCATAAAGTAGTCGATAAATGAGACTCTTCTCATTTATCTTTTAGATGGCTATATGAAAAGACTATTAACCTAAATATGACCTACCAATTTTGGTTTTGGAAGATGGAAGAAGGAAGATGGTCCATCCAATGCACATCCTTCTTCTTTAATCCAATGAATGCTAATAGGTTATATGTTAACATTAAAAGATAACCATTAAACTATTTAATGGTAAGTTCATAATTTCATTTAATCATGATAAACCATAATAAAGACCATCTTTATTTAGCAATTTAATGTCAAATGTGCAGATGCACAATCAGTCTATTAAAACCAAAATTGCTACTCCTTTCTTTAAAAAATTTGTTTTAATATAATTAATCTAATCAATTACATTAAACCAAAGTCTAGCCAATTTCTAAATGAACATTTGGGTTTCTAATTAACCATTAATTATTGCTTGCCCAACATTTAATTATAGGTTTCTAAAACCTCCATTTATATTTCTTACTTAGCTTCATAACCTTCTTCGAAGCCAAGTGGGGAATCTTATTGGACTTTGATAATTTAAGCTCCAATAAGCCTAGAATTAATTTAATCTCATTACAATTAATTCTAGCTTATTAACTAAATGTCATTTCACTAAAGACAATTAGTTGAACTCTTGAACTATTAAATATTGTAAGAACACATATTTTATGTCCAATTGCAAACCCTATTTAGAACCTTATTATAGCCATCCGCACAACAAAGGGTGAAATTATCGTTTTTCCCTTATGTTGGTTTTTCTTTCTAGATCTCCCGTTTTACTTTATATGGTGATTAACACACAAGATCTTATCTTGGTGTTAAGACTTGATAGGTAGCAAGTTCATCAAACTACTGGCATTAGTTTAATCATGAAATCTCCTTGAGACATCTAGAAGTGATGATATCACTATAAACTCTTTATTTGAGTGAATGTTCCCTAATACATGTTTCAATTAATAATTCCAATATGCAGACACTGGATTATTCCTTTGTGAAAATCCCTTCCGATCATCTCAAGAATTATAATGAAACACATACGAGTTCACCACTCATTAAGATTGTGGTTCATAATAAGCGAATACTTAAGTTTTATGTTTTAAGATTAAAGTAACGGCCCACTTTATTCTTGAAAACATACTTGATTCTAAATTCATTTAATAATGCCACTATCAATAGTTAACTACTATTATGATATGAAACTCATCATTCCCTTGAAGTAAACTCCTTTACTTACACGGAGATAAAATCGCAACAATACAGTCTAAACCATAATCAAGCAACCAACTTGATTATTCAACTGTGAATCCATTAATTTAGATTCTAATAATATACATGTTTTCCATACATCTCTATGTATATGTATATTACTTACAAAAGAATCTTGGTACCTTATGACTAGATATATAATGCTAATTAAAACCAAACTCTTTTATTTTATTAATAATAAATATTTCCATTACAAAACTGTAACTGAAGAAGATTAAGGTACATGTAAATACACTTGCTTTCCAGGGCACTATATTTATATAACTCCAACAATCTCCCACTTACCATAAAGCAAGTTTGACATAACCCTCATTCCCATCCCTACTAAGTGACCCTCAAAACTCTTTTGAGACAGTGCCTTTGTAAACGGATCAATAAGGTTTTACTATGTGGGAATCTTTACCACATCCACCTCTCCATGTTGTATCGTCTCCCTTTTGAGATGATACTTTCGCTCAATATGTTTGGCAGCTTTGTGATTCTGAGGTTCTTTCGAATTAGCCACCGCCCCACTATTATCACAATAAAGTGTAATGGCTTTTTCTGCCTCTGGAACTACCTCCAAATCATTTAGGAACTTCCAGAGCCAAACTGCTTCCTTTACTAGTTCACGAGTAGCAATATACTTAACCTCCATAGTTGAGTCAGCAATACAAGATTGTGTGACACTCCTCCACACTATGGCTCCATCTCCTAAAGTAAATATAGAACCAGAAGTTGATTTCCTTGAATCAACATCAAAGTGGAAATCAGAATCTGTATATCCTACCGAAATAAGATTACTTCTAGAGTAAACAAGCATTAAGTTCTTCATCCTACGAAGATATTTAAGTACACACTTAACAGTAGTCCAATGTTCCATTCCTAGATTGGACTGAAATCTGCTTACCAGTCCTGCTGCGTAACAAATATGCGGTTTAGTGTAATGCATTACATACATCAAACTTCCAACAGCCAAAGCATATGGAATGTTATGTATGCATTCAACCTCCTCTTGGGTTTTAGATGCTTGTTCCTTTGAAAGTTTGATTTCATGTCTAGTAGGTGTGAAACCGCTCTTTGAATTTTGCATGGTGAACTTATTGAGCATATTCTCAGTGTTGGTTAATTGAAACAAGGCTATCTGTTAGTTCTTATGATCCTTTATATGTTAGATCCCTAGAACATAGTTAGCCTATACCAAATCCTTTATTGAAAGCTATTCAATCAGCCATCCCTTAACCAAAGACAACATTCCCACATCATTCCCAATGAGCAGAATGTCATCAACATACAGGATTAGGAAACTAACCTTACCTTATTGTATTCTTTTATAAACACAAGGATCATTTAGGTTTTTTATGAACCTATAGGTTTGATATACTTATCAAACCTAATGTTCCAAGACCTAGATACTTGCTTAAGTCTATAAATGGACCTTTGCAACTTGCATATCTTATGCTCATTTCCTGGCTCAATGAAACCTTCTGGTCCAGCCATATAAATGGTCTCCTCAAGATCCCCATTAAGAAATCCAGTCTTGACATCCCTTTGCCATATTTCATAATCGAAATAGGCTGCTACAGCCAAAAGAATCCTGATGGACTTAAGCATAGCAATTGGAGAAAAAGTCTCCTTATAGTCTAAACCATCTTTTTGAGTATAGCCTTTAGCTACCAAACTAGCTTTAAAGGTCTCTACCTTTCCATCTGATCCTCTTTTCCTTTTGTAGATCCATCTACACCCTATGGCTTTTATACCTAGTGGTAGATTTACAAGGACCCAGACTTCATTAGTGTACATGGAATCTACTTTCGATTCCATTGCCTTGAGCCATTTTTCTACATCAACAACATTAATAGTATGAGTATACATAATGGGATCAGTTTCTTCTTGGTCTAAGATGGCAATTAAACCTTCTCCTAGACCTAGATACCAATATGGCTTTCTCATAACCATCCCACTACGTCTAGGCTCAACTTGATGTTTAGGTTGCACTTTCAATTCAACTCTTGAATCCTTTTCGACATCTTATTCTATTATTTCCATATGAACTCTTGGTTTGGATGAAATAGCTAACTCCTTTAATACTACTTCACTTCTTCCTTTGTGATTTCTCCTAAACTCTTCCTCTAAGAAGGTCGCATTTATCGACACAAATACCTTCCTATCCTGAGGATTGTAAAAATAATACCCTCGAGTTTTCGTAAGATATCCTACAAATAAACATACTTCTGACGTTGGTTCCATCTTTGTGGATTTAGACTTTAAAACATGGGCTAGGCAGCACCAAGTCCTTAAGTTCCTAAATGAAGGTACTTGGCCAGTCCACAACTCCCAAGGTGTTTTAGGCATCGATTTGGATGGAATAAAGTTAAGAAGATATGTTGTCGTTTGTATGGCATATCCCTAGAATGATTTTGGAAGGCTAGCGTAGGACATCATTGATCTTACCATTTCTAGCAGAGTCCTATTTCTCCTCTCAGCTACGCCATTCTATTAAGATGTTCGAGGAGCTGACAAATTGGAAACAATTCCATTGTCAATATATATTACTGGAACTCTCTAGATAAGTACTCACCACCTCGAACTGATCGAAGACTTTTTAATGTCTTGCCTAGTTGCTTCTTAGCTTCAGCTTTAAATTCTTTCAACTTTTCAAAGGATTCACTCTTTTTATGCATCAAATAAAAATATCCATGCCTTCAGTAATCATCTATAAAAGTTATGAAATATTCATAACCTCCTCTAGCTTGTACGTTCATGGACCCACACACAGCAGTATGTACCAGGTCTAATGTGGATTTAGATCTGTTTCCTTTAGAAAGAATTGAGGCTTTGGTCATTTTTCCTTCAATACAAGATTCACAAGTGTGTAATGGATCACTATCCAAGCCTATAAGGATCCCATCCTTTACTAACCTATCAAGTCTTTTCTGATTGATATGGCCCATTCTTAAGTACCACAGATATTTTGAATTAATGTTAGAGTCATTGGCTTGTCTTGGTTTTATAAATTCTGTAGTGCTTATTGGGCTTGACATAGGTTCTATAAAGAACAAGCCCCGTTTAATTATCACATCACAAATAAAATCCTTATTCTCATATATTGAAACAACTTTTCCAAAATATAACGAATAACTAGATTTTATTAGACAAAAAATAGAAATCATGTTCCTTACAATCATTGGTATGTAATAAACATCCTTTAAATATAACCTATGACTACTAGGAAAGCCCAAGATAACTATTCCCACTGATTTTGCTGAAGCATAGGAACCATCTACTATCTTGACTTGAAACTGGCCTTTAGCTAGTGTTCTCCTTTATTGGAACCCTCCAACAAATTACAAAAATCGTTAGTGGCTTTTAAATCTAATATCTAAGAAATAGATAAATCTACCACATTGCTAGTTGCTAACAAACTTAGGAAACCCATACCTTGTTTTCTTTTAAAGGTCTCAACGTGGACTGGACAATTTCTTTTCCAATGGCCCATCTCATTGTCGGATCGGGAAAAGAAAGTATTCCATATTTAGAGAACCAGAAGATTTCAAAACTTTTTAGAAAGCTTATTTGTAGCAGAAGCAACATATCTAAATCATCATGCCAATCTATACATGATATGGTATAAGGATAATAATAAACAAAAACAAGATAGTGATATTACAAACTTCTTCGCTACAACTTTAATTTCTCGCTGTGCTATCCTCTCCTCCTTCTTGTATCCAAAGCCTTTGTTTTTAATTCATTTTCTTTCTTAATCTATCCTCTCTTTGTTTTTGTATACTCAACCAATTTGATTTACTTCTTGTTCTTCCTGGACAACTAGGTTAACAAAATCCTTTTGTGGGAAAGGAGAAGAAATGTTTGGAGGATATTTTTCTTAGAAGAAATGAACCAACAATGACACTCTTCTCATGCAAATTTTAGCTCACTCATGCATGAAACGAGAGAGAGAGTCAAACCATACAAGAATACCATGTTACACACTCAATTTCAGTTATGCATGGAATGGAAGAAGACTACAGCATCCAATTCATCACTTCTTACTTTAATCAATCATAAAGTAGCCAATAAATGAGACTCTTCTCATTTACCTTTAAAATGGCTATATGAAAAGACTATTAACCTAAATATGACGTACCAATTTTGGTTTTAGAAGATGGAAGAAGGAAGATGGTCCATCCAATGCATATTTTTCTTTTTTAATCCAATGAATGCTAACAGGTTATATGCTAACGTTAAAAGATAACCATTAAACCATTTAATGGTAAGTTCATAACTCCATTTAATGATGATAAGCCATGATAAAGACCGTCTTTATTTAGCAATTTAATGTCAAATGTGCAGCTGCACAATCAGTCCATTAAAATCGAAATTGCTACTGCTTTCTTTAAAAAAATTTGTTTTAATATAATTATTCTAATCAATTATATTAAACCAAAGTCTAGTCCATTTCTAAATAAACATTTGGGCTTCTAATTATCCATTAATTAATGCAAGCCCAACATTCAATTATAGGCTTCTAAAACCTCCATTCATGTTTCTTACTTAGCTTGATAACCTTTGTTGAAGCCAAGTGGGGAAACTTATTAGACTTTAATAACTCAAACTCCAATAAGCCTAGAATTAATTTAATCTCATTAGAATTAATTCTAACTTATTAACTAAATGTCATTCCACTAAAGA
>JAOSBN010169113.1:0-12586 GCA_027563595.1 Erythroxylum suave | reverse complement strand
TGATTGAATATTCATATGATTGATGAACTTCATAATGTGTGAACTATATGTATGTATTGCATGACTAAAGAAGCACAAATTAATCGCCAGCATCTAGACATTATTGGGTCATCAAGGAAATAGCTTATCTGGAATGTACTGTGAGTTAACCTAAATGAGTTCTCACTATAATTAAATTGTTTTTTATTAACTTTTAAATATTGAATTGTTATTGATATGATTGTGAAGATTCTGAACATTGATGGTCCGAGAAGTTCGATATTCAGGACTGCATTAGAAGTGCTTTCTAAATGTATATGAATATGGAAAATATGTACTCACTAAATGTTAAATGATGGACTCAAATCTGATGAATTTGATAAATGACTGTACACATTGAATGAAATTATTAATAACATATTATGTGAATTAATTTACATGTATCATGTGTGTGCATAGTAAATGACTACTGTGAGTGGTCATCAAAACTAAGTGTTTTCTCTACTAAGCTTTCAAGCTTAGCACGAGTGTTAATCTGTGCAGGTCAAATTCATAAGACTTAGGTACAGGGAACTTGTGCAGGGGCCAAGGACAACAGATAGAATAAAAGTGCTTTTGGAATGTGTTTTAGTTTAAAAAATTGCAAATATAATGAAGAAAGGAAATTGTATGTTTTCTTTTGGATTACCATGTAAATGTAAAGATGTATTAGTACTATTAAATGATAATGTTAAGTATTGGGGAGTTTTGCAATATTTATATTTATAACATTAAATAGAATTGTATACCTTGAATGCATGTACAGGAATTTAGCAGTTATGTGTGTGGACGGTTATAGGTTCAATATAGGTGGTGTTACACTTTTCAAATCTCATCTTACTCCTAATACTTATCTTAAGAACCATTCTCTTATGAGTATACATTAAAACAAACAGTTATATTCAATAGGTCTATAATATTATATCCAACCATTTGGATATCTCATAACTGTTTATTATCGAATTTATCTCTAAACTTAATGGATAATGTATGCTTCAACTTAACATCACATCCTTGAATCATTAAATTTGACTCCCTCAAAGACTTAACATTTCATATCTACTATGAAATATTACTAATTGTTTCAATTAAAAATATTGAAGGTAATTAATTGTACTAAAAATAAATATAAAAGAAATAATATTAATTTACACAATATCTCATATTGTATTTTCCTCCTCACATAAATTTCATAGTCTTATGAAATTTTTGTTATAAAGGTATTCATCAGAGAATCTCATTTCCTATAGACAACTAAAAATTTAAAACTCATTATAAAAATCTCATCGAAGTGCCTTAGCATTCTCAATGTTTAACTTCCACTTAGATTTAAACAATTTGAAATTTTCAAAATTTTAAATCACCATTTCATTTAGTACATAGGATTATATCACATAAAGTCATTAGTAATATAATGAAATATAAATATTATCCTTTTATGAATTGTTACTCCATCCAATACATCACATGTATAAAATTTAACAATTTAATACCATCATCATCCTTTTACTAAAGGTTGATTTGGTTATTCTTCAACTTGATAAGTTTCACAAGTTTCGTATGATTCATAATCAAAATAATACGCATATCCTTGTATGTAACTTTATGATTCTTGTTATGTTGATTTAACCAGCATGCAAAAAAGGATAGTCTTAGTTATGCAACCTTTTATTCTTGCCACTTATGTTAAGCATAAGTCTCATTTGATCCAACATTTACAAACTATTTGCATAAACTTAGATAAATTATTTTTACTTAATAATATATTCCTTATCATGCTTTGAACACTGTAATAATATTGAATTTAAATTCAGTATCAAATACGCATAAACATGAACTGGATATGCATATTATCTCTATCATATCTCGTATAGGCAAGAAAATTGATGCAACCATTTTCTTCTAATAATAACTATTATCATACTATGGCAAATTCCTTATGTCCATATTTATGCTTTTCGTAGGCTAAATTAAGTTAAGCAATTCCAAAAAGGCATTATACCTTTTAACTCTACTCTATGCAATCTCTTGCATTTTGCTATCATGGTGTTGACATAAATCATATATGTTGTCATCGAAGTTTATGAGACGTTATTCAACTTAAAATGTCAATATATTTTGTCACCTAAATGATTTTGACATATTTATTAAACCTTGTCACCAAATCCTCAATAGGATTATAGCAAAATTGCATAATAAGCATACGAATTTCTTTTCCAACTTTGATAACTCTTCTCAATCATAACCTAGGTCCAAGAAATTGGGTTCAGTAACTTAGGATCAACTATACTAAACAAGGTAAATTCCACTTAAAAAAATATAAAATGTAAGAAAAACAAGTAATTAATTATATGTCATCACTACCAAATGAGATTAAGACTTTAATCATGTATTTGGTTACTCCGACTATTTTATTCGTAATAATAGCCATCATTTCTATTCGAAAAGATTACTCTAATCTTTCTAGTGGGCTAGGATCCCATTCAAATGTAGTTGATCTTGAGTTTCTCAACAATTAGGTAGATAAAAACTTTATCAATCACATCTCATGTGAATCTTAGATCCGTCAAGTGATGACTCTTACCAAAACATATATAATATGTTGTTCCTAACCTTGCCTCTAAATTCTTATAATTATGAGTTTACTTATCCAAATCACACAAATTTAGTTAAGTAGAATCCACTTTCATAAGACTAACTATGTTCGAGTTAAAATGACCTTAAGTTTGCTCAACAAGCCTATAATAAAGAGAACTCTGGTTTATTTTTATAACAATGGAAGGCAACAATCATATTTTTAAGATATACTTAATACGTGGACAAGGAATTTAAATTTATTCGTCTTATAAAACACTAAATTGTATGTAAAATATTACACATATAAAACATAGAATTTAACATACATCTAATATATATGTCAACCATATAAATAAAGTATGCATCTTATGCACTCATAATCAATTATGCATAAAACATCAAGCTTCGTTTGATTTTAGTTATTGATCTTCATAATCTAAAATAATATTTCCATCTTCTTGGGAAAATAAATTAGACTAAACCCATTGGTTCCCAAATAACCTAAATTCCTATTCCAAATAAAATTTTAATTTAATTTTTAAACAATTTTTAAATCCAATTGGAAACTATTTCCAATTTATCTTGACTCCTTTAATAAAATTTAATTAAAAAATTTCAATAAGTTATTCTACTTACTTATTATAATTGAGAAAGACTCCTTTTTCAAAAAATTATATAAGCAACATATTCTAATCTAATTAGAAAACTATTCTTAATCTAATTAGAAATTACTATTTACAATTTCATTAGAAATTGTTTCTCCTTAATTGGGAAATTATTTTTCTAATATTAAAGGAAACATTTTCAAAATAAAATGAAAAACTTTAAATTTAATTTAAAAATCATTTATATTATTTATTTAGAAATAAATTTCTTAATTAATTATAAAATCTTTATTTAATAAATTAGAAAACTATTTTCAAAAATATTTTAAAAAGGACAATTTTTTAATTAATAAATTAATTTTTTCAAAATTTAATTAATAAAATTATTTTTCTAAAAAATAAAGAAACTTATTATTAAAAAATAAAGAAACAGTTTCTAAATAAATTGAATAATAATTCCCAAAAAATAAATGATAAATTTAATTTATCTCAATCAAATTGAAATAAATAAATTTAATTAAGAAATAACTTTCTTAATTAATTAAGAAAATTTTATGGAGTATAATTCAATCTAATTGAAACTAATTAATCATAACTTTAGAAACTACTTTTCTAATTAATTAGGAATCAATCTAATTATTAATCTTAATCATATTACAAAAAATAATTACTTCAATATTAATGCTAAGATTAATCTTAATTAACATAATCTCATTATATTTATAATTCCAAAATAATCTAATTATGAAATAAATTATTTAAAACCATGACTTGATTTTAACTATTGATTGATAACTAATTGAATTTAATAATTCAAACTTTTGAAAAATGAAAATAAAACTAAAAAATATTCCCCATAAAATTACCCTTTGAAAACATTTTTCAAAATTGGAAAAACACCTTTTCAATATTATTAGAAATTAAATTAATTTAATGATACCAATGAAGGGTTTTGAGGGAGCCCAGAGAGATATTGGACCGGATCTAAATAAGCTTATAGACAACTAGGACATTATAGCTCAACCCAAAATCTTAAGGCATTGGGTTATGTGTCCTGTCATTGTATATAACTTACTTTATCCTTATGTCTATTTCCAATGTGAGATTAGTCCACTTGTGAATTTCTAGTATCTCCACCTTAGAATTGGAACGATCTATATTAGACTAACTCCCTCTCAACCGATAGCTAATGCGGAGCCATTTGAGTCACTTTGACCAAATCCATAAATCTCTATGCATCAGACTTTGCCAACTTGGCTCTAATACCAATGTTGGGAAATTAGGTCAGGATTTGATCTCGAAAGTAGTGGAATAATTACAATTTTTTGTAAACTTTGGTTTCCTTAAAACCAAGATCTCTCTAATTTTATAAAATGATTAACACAAATCATATTAAAGAGGAATCTTAATTTGTACCTTATTTCAAAGCTTGATCCTTTTCTTACTGTATCCCTCAAACTGTTTCTGAAACTAATCCGTCTCATCCACTATAGGCATACTAATGTCCAGCCTCTAACGATATCCAAAGAATAAGTTGCTAGAACTCTGTGATACTTACAATAAACTTTAGTATACTTACAATAAACTTACAATAGTTTTATAAAGCTTAAGCCTATTTATAATAAACTTCGGTTGTTTTAGCGCGTAGGTATGCATGTTCGTGAGGAACACAGACCTGACACATCTAGTGGTATGTTAGGTGAGAACCATGTAGTGCACACGCTATGGGCCACTTGCTCACCCCAACGTCTGTGACATCATGCTGACGTCAACACTATAATAATGCTGACGTCAGCTGTAGTACCAAAATAAACTTAAAAATTTCGTAATCCACATAAAGATGCCCAAGTTATTTTAGGTTAGTTTTCAGGTCTGATGAATTCACAAAGTGACTTTTTAGATTTTTATAGAATTATTACATTGTTAATAAATAAATTTTAACTTTAGAAAAAGAAAATTAAGGTTTCTAAAGCGATTTTGAGTGAAATTTCATGCTTTGGACTGGAAATAAATGAGATAAATATGGTTTCAATAACTCATATGGATTTTTAGTGTTCAAAATTTCTTTATTATCACTCCTATTGAGATGTTCTTGTAATGAAGTCTCGAATAAAGTTAATTGACATTATTTTCATCACTGATATGTGATAATGGGAATGTGCATACAGATTTTGCATTTATTGATGGTATATTGTCACATATAATATGCCTATACAGAACATGAAGATAACATACAGTTGTATCCCTTGTGATTGTAGATCTGTTTATATAGTAATGAAAATGTAGTCACCACAGTGGTCTTTCAATTTAGTATTCATATTGTTCCACCTGCATTTTTGGGGATGTCTCTAGTCTTGTATTTGGCTATTTTTTCCAGAGGTTTTGACCTTATATAAGATTTTGAGACATGCATAAAGGCATTAGATGGAGGAAGCCACTGCTTGAATGATAGATTCACCCATAGGTGGTGCATAAAGGTATTAGGTGGAGGAAGCCATTGCTTGAATGATATATTCACCTACAAGTGGTAGTGTTATGAGAGTTGGTGGTGTGTACTCTGATCGGCTTTATATAGAGGTCTGATTTGAATATATTATGTATTTAGCCAGCAAATGTTTCATGATATGTGTAATCCAATTCTCAATACAGATACTATTTTATGGCTTTTAATATCATTATTATCCTACATTTGTACTGATCTTTACATTGTCAATTTGCAGTCACCTTCTCTATAAACAATAAGAGAGTCACCATTAAAACCCTAACTGGTTTTAATTTCAAGAAGTGGAAACAAGATGTGGAGTTTGCAAGGTGGAGGATGTCAATATGGCCATGACTATGGGTAGGCGATATCTAAAGTAAATCACTTGTTAATATAGAAATCACGTATAATATGTAAAATACACAAGAAGGGGGTTGAATTGTGTAAAATCGTCTAAGATAGTAATCTTTAGAATCTTCTTGATTTTCTTGAAAAACTCAGCTGATTACAAAACAATGCACTTAATTCGTTTAAGTAATGCAACAACAAAATTAGTATATATTCTTCTAACAACAAGAAATTAAAGAGATAAGGGTTAGAGAATATTGAAGTAAATCTCTTGTTAATATGGAAATCACTTATAATATGTAAAATACACAAGAAGGGGGTTGGATTATGTAAAATCGTCTAAGATAGTTATCTTTATAAACTTCTTGGATTTCTTGAAAACTCAGACGATTACAAATCAACGCACTTAATTTGTTTGAGTAATGCAACAACGGAAATAATATCTTTTTCTTCTAACTACAGAAATTAAAGAGATAAGGGTTAGAGAATATAACACCGTAATTTTTACTAGTTCACCCTTAACCTTTGGGTTACGTCCAGTCCTCAGAGTTTATATGAGATTTCACTATCTCTTTAATTTTACAAGTATTGTTTCTACTCTTTCTGAGACTCTTTAGGTCTCTTTCACAAAGTATTCTTTATCTGCTATCTTAATCTCTTCTGGCTCTAGCCTTCCTTTCACTAGAAAAGATATTGTTTGGGCTTTTCTAAACTCACGCTATAGGTGTTCTTGATCTCTGTCTTTCTTCTTTTCACTCAGGATATTTTTGTACAGTAAAAGATTAGTAAAAGTTATTTTGTCTACCACTACAATAATATTTATAGTCTAATTCGCCAATGGTCTTCTTGAAAAAAACCGCTTGTAGAATCTTCAGAGATCTGTTGTTAGTTGAGTCTTGTAACCACCTCCTACTAACTAACTGTCATTCTAGATTATATCATCTTGATTTGATTTGTATGCTTTGTCTTCTATCTTCGCATCGTCTTATGACTTCGTATCGTCTTATGATTGTGCATCGTTTTACGACTGTGCATCATCTTATATCTACTCATCGTATTATGACTTCGTATCGTCTTATATCTGCGCGTTCGCATCATCTTACAACTTTTCATCGTCTTATGTCTGAATATCATCTTATGACTTTGTATCATCCTATAACTGTGCATCGTTTTATAATTGTGCATCGTCTTATATCTGCACATCCTTTTATGACTCCGCATTGTCTTACGACTTTGCATTGTCCTATGTCTGCACATCGTCTTATGACTTTGTATTTGTGTATCGTCTTATGTCTTTGTATCTGCGCACTTAATAAACTCATCAAAATAGCTCACACACTTTTATTATTATTATTATTATTTGACTTTCATCAAAATCAATAGAAGAAGTGAAGTCTTCTTAACTTAACAATTTCTCCCTTTTTGAAGACAACAAATAATTATAATATTAGAAGATAAAAAATAAAACGAATAACAATAGTATTCATACGAATAATATTAAGACACAAGATGTATTTATTTAGACAATTGATGTAAGATTTACAGTGTCCATAACAATTTTCTTAAAAAGAAAAAAAAATTCATCTCTTTTCCACTATTCTTCCCCTATTTGTTATTAATAAAAAAGAATATCACTTTAGACGCTTCAAAATTTTAGAAAACATATATTGAATATCAGTGCGGATCGTCTTGAGGTCTTGTTCAGTAGAAACCCGTAGAAGTGCTACTTCCTCATGAAGATCACCCATTGAGTCTCTTAGTTCATCAACCTTAGTTTCTATTTCTTCAATATGTTTGGCTAAGGCTTCTTGAACTTCCTTCTGCTTTTGACTAGCTTCAGTCCAATTGATGAAATTCTTTAAGAGCTCCGAATTAACGGTAGGATCTTGTAGCTTTTCACTTAGTGGATGAAGATACTTAGAGACAGATAGTTTTCTAATTGAGTCGTCTAATTCAATTATTGTGATAAAGGATAATTGAAAAGGTTGTGTTTGATGGGGAATGTCAACATCATCAGGTTTGGGTAGTTTGAAAATTGGTTTCCCTAGAAAGTGTAGAATATCTTTAACTGAAGGAATGAAACCTAAGGGTTTAAAATGAATAAGTACATGTTCAAAGGTTTCTAAGTAGAAATTGATACCTTCAATTGTGATACTTTTGTACATTCCTTCTAAAATTGTCCCAACTACCTTGAAACTTTTATCTTGAATAGGTGTGCCAAAGTTACTTCTTGATGGCCTTGATATGTGGTGTAAAATATAGACGCCTATAGGTTGAGCTGCATGACATACATCGTCTATATTCTTCATTGCCACTTGAATTTCTTCTTTCGTGAGATCATGTTTTCATCTCTTAGGGAATTTCTTCTTCTTTCCTTTGTCTTTGCTGTCTACCAGTGTTGGACATCTTGGTTCTACATCTGGTATATTCTTTATTGTTGTTTTATTTGTCACTGGGTGGATGCTGTAAGGATTCTTCGTCATCTTCATTGGATATGGTTATGCTTTTTCATCTCGTAGAATACTATACAATCTTCTTTCTTTTGGGCTTAGAAAATGTATCATCTGATCGCTTACTATTACAAGTTGAACTTCAACCTTAACTTTCTGCATAGAAGGTTCTCTTATGATTACTAAACCTTTGTTGCGATCATGCATTAATTCTTCTATTATCTTCTTCAAATCTTCTTTCTTCATTAGTTGCGGGGGATTATAAGTAACTTGCTGCATTTCCATAGTCTGAATCTTTTGTTGAACATCAGACGATGAAACCTTCCTTTTCTGAGTCTGTTTCGTCTTCTTTAGTTCTCCTGCTGGCTTAGAAAAGAGTTGTTCTTAAGATTTCTTCTACTTAAATACTAACTTCCTTTTTATCTCTGTCTCTCTAGAAAGTTGTTTTGATTGAGTTTGAGGGATAGAGACAATTGCTTTGCTAGGTTGTTGTTGTTGTTGTTGTTGCTTTGTTGCACTTTTAGAACCTTGACCAATAATAAGAGTTTTTTGCTTTTTCTGTTCTTATTGTCGTAAGGTCATTAGTCTTGGTGACCTTCTTGACTTCTTAAGTTTTTCTGATTGGAGCGTTTCAGCCTTCCTCTTTAAATACATTTTATGAGTTGGTTGTTAAACTAAACTTTCCTTCTTTTCGGGAATCATTTTATCTTTTAGTGGCTTATAAGACAATTGTTCACTTTTTACCTCTGCTGAGATTCTTCTGGACCATTGAGGTTTTGCTTGTGTTCTAGATGAAACATCTTCTTTCCTACTTCATCTGATTGAAAGCTCCCCCTTAGACTATGCTTTAGGTGTGAAATCTTTATCTGCTCAGCTTCAGTCTTGATCCCCATTTTGCGAATAGTAGAGGAATTGATAACACTCTTAATATTCAGCTTTACTCTGTTTCCTCTATCAAATAGTATTCCAGATTCTTTGAAGAATCTTGTCAACAACATACTATAAAGTAATAAACCACTCTTCTGATTATAATCCTCCTTAGCCTTTATCATGTATTTCAGGATCAAGAATGGAAGATTAATATATTGGTGTGTAAGAAGATGAAATAGACAATGTTCATCATTCATTGTCACCAAATCCTTTGATCCCGTTGTTGGTAGAATACAGTGAAGAAAAATTGAGTGAAGAACCCTAGCCTTTGGAATAAGGTTTGAAGGCATCTTGACTCCTGGATTACTCGATCCATATAGTTTTTGATTGATCTGGCCTTCATTCTGAGCAATCCACTTTGTATTGGTGAGCAGTTTTGCTCCTTCATTTGGACATTTAGTAGCCCTCATAATAGACTCTTGTGTGATAGTCACCGATAGCCTATCTACCTCTGATATCAAGGTGTTAAATAAAAACCTTTGCATTCTTCCAGAACTCATATACTTCATTTAGATACACTAGATCTCATATTTAAAAAAAATTTCCCAACCAACTGCTTTGATCTCAAGTTCGATATCCATTTGATCATCCTTTAGAGAAGTGAAAACGATAAGTCTCCCATAAACAAGAGATTTCGACATTCTTCTAACCGGTAATGAATAAACACTGAACCCAGAGATGTGTTTTGCTTAAAGAAGCAAGGTTAGTGTGTAGAAGATATTGAAAGAGAGATATGAAATGAAAGTGAGAAAGATTTAATGAACAGAAGATTGAATCATCTTTATTGAGAGTAACCTTGAAGCAAGTTAGTTACTAAGACAATTCTAGAATGTAGAGTGTTTTAGGTATAGAATATTTCTTTTTATAAACACTCTTGAAAAGTTATCGTTTGTAATGTCTGTGACTGATCCATAGGTAATCATAAGATTGATACTAACAGGTGAACGTTACTGTTACTATTCATTCTTAAGAACTTATGACTTTTCTTCTTCATTATAGCGTGTCGTCTGGGTCATGGAGTTTCAAATGAATGGTCATCTAACATTACCATATTAAGATTTCAACTGATTTCCTTGAATCTGTCTTCACTTAAAGGTTTGGTGAAGATATCTGCCCATTGTTGATTCATCTCAACAAATTATAGATTGATGATTCCTCTCTGTACATAGTCTCTTATAAAATGATGTCTAATTTCAATATGCTTTGCCCTTGAGTGTTGAATTGGATTCTTTGAGAGATTGATAATTCTTATGTTGTCACAGAAGATTGGAATTTTATCTTCTTGGATATAATAACCTTCTAACTAATACTTTATCCATAGTATCTGTGAACAACAACTTGCAACTGATATGTATTCAGCCTCTGTAGTAGAGAGAGCAATTGAACTTTATCTCTTGCTTGACCACAAAATTAGATTATGATCAAGAAAGTGACAACCTTCATTTGTACTCATTCTATCAATCCTGTCTCTAGCATAATCAACATCACAGTAGCCAATTAATCTGAAATCTTTACCATTCTCATACATTAAGCAAAGAATAGTAGAACCTGCCAAGTATCTTAATATTCTTTTGACAGCAATATAATGAGATTCTTTAGGATCTGTTTGAAATCTTGCACACAAACAACACTAAACATAATATCAGGTCTGCTTATAGTTAGGTAAAGCAAAAAGCCAATAATTCCTTTAAAAAGAGTTTGATCAATCTTCTTACCAACTTCATCCTTAAATAAGAAGATTGAAGGGTGCATAGGAGTTGACATTGGTTTAACATTTTCCATTTTATATTTGACTAACAGTTCTTTGATATACTTTCGTTGATGGATAAAAATCTTCTCTTCAGTTTGTTTAATAAGTAAACTAAGAAAGAACTTCAATTCACCTATCATACTCATTTCAAATTCACTTCTCATAAGAAACTCAAAATTTGAACATAGCTTTTTGAAAGTTTCACCAAAAATGATATCGTCTATATATATTAAAACAATAATAAAATCATTTTTGATACTTTTCCAAAATAAATTTTTATCGACTTGACCTCTCATAAAGTCATTTTTAATCAAAAAAGAACTTAGACGATCATACCATACACGAGGTGCCTGTTTCAATCCATACAAAGTTTTATGGAGTTTATACACATGATTTGGTTTATCAATGACTTCAAAATGAGGGGGTTGTTTAACATAAACTTCTTCATCTATAAAACAGTTCAAAAAAGAACTTTTCACATCCATTTGAAACAATTTTATATCATGAAAAGCAACATATACAAGTAAGATCTTAATAGCATCAAATCCAGCTACAGGAGCATATGTTTCATTATAATCTATTCCTTATTATTGATTATAGCCTTGAGCTACTAATCTATCTTTGTTACGGGATACTTTTCCTAATTCGTCTAGTTTATTCTTGAATACCCGTCTAGTTCCTATGATACATTTATTGGATGGTTTAGGTTTTAGAGACCAGACTTTATTCCTAATAAATTGATTAACTCTTCATGTAAAGCTAAAATCCAGGCTTCAGCTTGAAGAACTTCATTAATTTTCTTAGGTTCTAATTCAAAAACAAAAGCTACATTGGCCTCTCTCCTAAACTTTGTTCTCACTCCTGCTACATTGGCCTCTCTCCTAAACTTAGTTCTCACTCCTTCTGATGTTTCTCCTATAATCAGGATTTTTGGGTGAGAAGATTTATATCTCCAATCTTTTCTTAAGCTAATATTTTAAGAAACATCTACTACTTTATCAGAAGGATCGTCTGATGGTGAATAATCTGGGTTACTGTTTAAGGGAGTAGATAGAGTTTCATCATCAGAATCGTCTCTCCTATCTAGATAAGAATGATCATTAAATTTTACATGCAAAGATTCTTCAACAGATTTAGAACAAAGATTATAAACTCTATAAGCTTTAGAACTAATAGAATAACCTAGAAAAATTACTGAATTGATCTTAGAATCGAATTTGTCCAAATTTTCTTTTGTATTCAAAATAGTGTATTTGCAACCAAATGGTTGAAAGTAAGAAATATTTGGCTTGCTTCCCTTCCATAACTCATATGGAGTTTTATTTAAAATAGGCCGCAGAAATACTCTGTTTTGAATATAACAAGCTGTATTTACAGCTTCTGCCTAGAAGTACTTAGGAAGATTCATTTCACATAGCATAGTCCT
>JAOSBN010169095.1:0-20806 GCA_027563595.1 Erythroxylum suave | reverse complement strand
TAATAATAATAATAATAATAATAATAATAATAATAATAATAATAATAATAATAATAATAATAATAATCATAATAATAGAAGTGTGTGAACTGTTTTGATGAGTTTATTAAGTGTGAAGATACAAAGATATAAGACAATGCACAGACATAAGACGATACATAGTCACAAAGTCATAAGACGATACACAGTTATAAGACGATACAAAGTCATAAGACGATGCGCAGACATAAGACGATGCACAGTCATAAGATGATGCGAAGTCATAAGAAGATGCGTAGATATAAGATGATAAGAAGTCATAAGATGATGTGAAGATAAAAGATGAAGCATATAAATCAAATCAAGATGATATAATCTAGAACGATAGTTAGTTAGTTGGAGGTGGTTAAAGGACTCAACTAACAACATATCTTTGAAAATTCTACATGTGGTTTTTTTTAAGAAGACCGTTGGCGAATTAGTCTATAAATATTAGTGTAGTTATAGAAAAAATAACTTTTACTAGTCTTTCACTGTACAAAAATTCTAGAGTGAAAAGAAGAAAGACAGAGATCAAGAACACCTGTAGGCTGAATTTAGAAAAGCTCAAACAATATCTTTTCTAGTGAAAGGAAGGCTAGAGCCTGAAGAGGCTAAGATAGAAAATAAAGAATACTTTGTGAAAGAGACCTAAAGAGGCTCTAAAAGAGTAGAAATAATACTTGTAAAATTGAAGAGATAGTGAAATCTCAGATAAACTTTGAGGACTCCCAAGGGTTAAGAGTGAACTAGTATAAATCACGGTGTCATATTCTCTAACCCTTATCTCTTTAATTTTTTTAGTTAAAAGAAAAAGATATTATTTACACTATTTAAACAAATTAAGTGCATTGTTTTGTACTCGTCTGCGTTTTCAAGAAAATCAAGAAGTTTATAAAGATAACTATCTTAGACGAATTTACACAGTCCAACCCCCTTTCTGTGTATTTTACATATTATAAGTGACTTCTATATTAACAAGTGATTTACTTCAGTGTCATCTTCCTCTTCTCTCTTACTTCGTTCTCGATCTTTCAATGTTCTCTTTTAGGGTTTCATTTTTGATGGCTGATCAAGGCTTTTCAAAGACTACTTCTTCTATCCCTTAATGTTATATTTATACTTTGGAAGCCATAGGGTTGATTCGGGGCCGAAACGGTCCAAAAAGTTTTGCGAAACTCTAGTTTTTGTGTCAGTCCGATGCAAGTCACAATTATGGCCCTACATGCCACAATCATGGCCAACACCTAACCCCCTCTATCACGATCGTAGCCTGCTTCAGAGCTCTCTATTACGATCGTGATTGAGGTGTACGATTGTGGCCTGGCTGCTACTAGCTCGCCTCCTTCTGTCACAATTGTGGCCTGTTGTGCCACAATCGTGGGTCATGTTTTTGGCTTGAAACTCTTTGAAACTTCTCCGTTCTTCGCCGTTTACCCTGAAACACTAACAAACACATCAAGGTATCTAAAAAATATAACATTTAAGCTCAAAAACTCATACTAACCCATAAAAATCATTAAACACATAAACTAACACAATTAAAACCTAAACACACACTAAATACTCAAATTAACAATAATTACCTAACAAATTAAAACCTAGATCATAATGCATATCATTAAATTACACTAACAAAAGTATATTCTTTGTATATAACATTTTAATTACAACCTTAACAATTCTTATAGATAAAATAATAAATACAGAGACTAGTTTACAAATTATTAATGTTGAGATTACAAAAAGAAATACGTGTTTAGCCTCCAAAACCTATACAAAAAATCTAAGCTTACACTAAAGCTAATTACTCCACCAAAAGCATTCTTTCCTGTTTGATACATATTGATTTCATAAGCTTCGTTTACCATATTTTCTTTGACACCTTCATTGTGATAACAAAACGTGAAATATGTAGCATCTGTTACTCTACCTTAGCTTTCCATTTCATCATATCCTTGAACATTTCCTGTAAATGCAGAGATCATAAACAATTGATGTTAGTCAAATATGAGAGAAAACTGATAACGAATAACAAATATTAACTCACAAAGAAGCAATGAGCTTCCATAGTCTAATTTTGAATTCACAGTGGCATATGAATCTGTCTTCATATTAACTTGATCTTGCTCCCCAACATAGGCTACCAGTTCTTGTACAATTCTATTAATATAAAAAAATAACCACAATCAAGATTGAAAATGAAGGTAACAACGTTTTGTGTTCTTTTTGTTCTCTATAAATCCACCATGTTGCATATTAACTAAGGTTTTCATGTAGCACAGTAAACCTGAAAACTTACCTTTAAAATCACAATTCTAGCTTAAAATGTCCATCGTTTCCACCTTCTCCATTAGCATTAATGTGCAAAACCAGCAATTATGTCAGCCACTAGATACAACTTTTCAAGTGAATACAGACTAATTCATTTTTTGAATTCTACTTTTACTTTAAAATTGTAGGAAACTATATTAGATAGTGTGAACCCGTCATGTGCAATAACAAAATTAACACTATAATAAGGCTTGCGATTATTTACCTGAAAAAGGAGAATAACTACAAGTTATTATTGCTAAATGAACGAGCAATAGCATACCATGTATATATAAAAGAAGGCATCTCAGAAGATAGCTAAGGAAAGACAATAGGCAACAAACATGTTGATGAAGACAAGAATAATTCTTACCCCATAGAGATTGGTAGATCATGAAACACAAGTGACAAAGGAGCTTTTCATTCCATAATCACCTTATTGATGTAAATCAGTAAAGTGAGGATAGATAGTAAACCAGTATATTGAGGCAACCTTTATAAATCTTAAAAGGAAAAATGTAGAGAGGAATTATTATGAAACAACTATGAAAAAAACAAATGGTCAAGTAAACACCAACTCTATGAAGAAAAAAGAATACTAATTGGTTTGTCGAGATGGAATATTGAAGAAAGATAATGAAAATGAGAATCTTCAACAAGCAAGATCCAAAAACCTAATTTATGTTAGTCCTAGAACCCCTTTTCTAAATGATTGGTTAAATACCAATTATTGAACCAACCACTAGAAATCAGGAAAATTGTTACCTACTTACCTTTAAACTCATTTAAAGACTAGGCGACAAATTTCAGATAAAAGAGATGCCATTAAGAGGCTTTAACCAAGGTTGTGGAGTTGAATAAGTTCCTTGGACTGAAGGATTTAGCCATGTATTGAGAAGATCGGTACCCTCAAACCAAAATGTAAAATCGTCCCCTTGAATAAATCAGAAACCTAGATTTGAAATAAATTGTCAACCTTAACCCTGGAAATCAATGCCATCAAAACTCTAAAACTCACAAACTTTGCCAAATCCGAATCCTAGAAACCTAAAAGTCAAAAAGCCAAATCCATTAAAAAGAACTTAGAATTCACAATTAACTTAGTAAAATGACCGAGAGACAGAGCTTGTTGGTAGGTCTTTCTAGGGGTTGGTATGCCGAAAATATTCTTCAACTTGCCTTAATGGAGCAGATCAACGACGATACAGTTAACAGTGTGCTTAGTGATGGAGCTGATGCCTAGGCCAGCAACCATGTCGAACTCTATGAACTTAATGACATTATAAGTGGTGATTTTTTAAGGCATCTTGGGTTAGAATAATAGGGGATAAAGAAGGAGCATCTTTTGATATGGCCTATGATCCAACAAAAGGAAAGCATGGTGAAGGTGAGGGTGACGGTGACGGTGATGTTGGTGGTAATGAAGGACCAGTGGAGAATGAAGCAATTGATAAAACGAGAAGCTAAAAAGGGAGAACAAATAAAATCAAGTTTGTTGGTCGTGTTAATCCACCCAGATCTTCTATTCTAGAATCTCTAATCCTGTGTTCCTAAACTATTTTCATCCCTTAATTATAATAAATAAAAAATTGAAAGGTCAAGAAAGCTTTGTAATAAAGGGAATATAGAAAAAAGGAATAAAAGATATGTTGTCGTGTTAATCATGGAGGAAAACTCGACTTCTCTAAGCAACAAGGAAAGTCGTTTATTTAGGCTCCCATATATGGTGAAGATGTTCAAAGTCGCCACAAATATGTACTCTTTAGTGACAATTTTCATAAATCTGTCACCAAAAATTTGCTATTACTGGTGATTTTTAAAATTGTCACAAAAAGTTTACTATTGATGACGATTTTCAAAATCATCGCTCATTAATTTTAGGGACGATTTTTTTAAAAAAATCACCAAAGAGTCCACATTTGATGACGATTTTAAAAATTGTCACAAAATGGTCAATAAGAGTGGTGATGTTTTCAAAACATTGTCGCTAATAGTATATTTTTGGCGACAATTTTCAAAAATCATCACCAAATGTTCCACATATTTGGCAACAATTTTGAAAATTGTCACCAAATAGTCCACACATTTAGTAACGATTTTGAAAATCGTCGCCAAAAATTTACCATTATTGGCAATTTTTAAAATCATCAACAAATGTGGCACATTTGGCGACAATTTTTGAAAGTCGTCACTAATAATGGGCATTTGGCGACAAATTTTAAAATCATCATAAATAGTGGACTTTTAGCAATAATTTTTAATATGTAGCAAAAAAATGTAGCCAAATGTCTGCCTTGTTGTACTATCTCGCAATTCTATTAATCTCAAGTAGAAATGGTAAAACCAAAGTTGTTGACTTGTGTTAGCTATTATATGTTTCAAAATCACTTTCATGTTGAGATCATTTACCATATTACCTAGATTTGTTAGCTTTCATTTTTTACTTTATGGTAGGGAACTATAAGAGTATAAATTACTGTAAAACTTTGAAAGAACGATTTTGAGTTGTTTACCTAGCAAAAACACGAGAGATTATATTGCTTGATCAAAAGTTGTATCACAATATATTAGTTTTCTCTAAAACTATGCAATAGAGTTGGGCTAGGGTATGACGCTGGTCAATAGCTTATTGCAGAAAGTTGTAGCATTCTCGACAAAGAGACGAGTTGGGAGAAGTTGATAAGAGAAAAAAATGGGTTGGGAGAAAAAAGGTAACAAATTGAGTCAGGTTATTGATTTTGGTAATAAGATTTTTATTTTATGAATAAAGTGCTTAATGACGTTATATTGTCTGTCATAAAAATTTACCCAAAAATAATAATAAAATTTATTTTAAACTTTTTATAAAATAAAAAGAATTTCATGAGATTTTTAAATTACAAAAGTTTTTAATAGAAATTATGATATAACATATCTTCTATCCTAAAATTTTATACATGGCATGTTACTTAAGGTAGATGCTATGTAAAGTAACTTAACAATTATTTTATCCTAACATATTATACAAGACACGTTATTTAAGGTCATGTAGGTCTATCAGAAACAACTTCTCTAACATATTATACAAGACATGTTAGTTAAGGCCATAGGGAGACTGGAAGACTCATTGACTATGAAATGAAGGTTGAATAAGAGAGACAGCGGAGGCAAATGACAAACACATAACACAGATACAGACGATAACTTGTTTACTTAAAGGATTGTGAAGAAGAAGTTGTATAACTTTTGACTAGATCTACCAGACACTGATAGAAGAAGAAATTTCTACCCTAAAGAGGAAAATCAATGATCAAGATTCAAGAAGCAAAAGAGGAAGCATGATTCAAGATTGGAATCCTTTCATCAATTGATATATCAGCACGACGAATCAGAACAAACCCGACAGCTTACCCTAATTTGGAAGCTTCTCAACCCCCTTTTAATGGGAGGGATTATTTTACCATTTATTGAAACAACACTATCACTAACATTTTGATAAACTTCTGCCCTCAGGATGTTGTTATTTTGCTTTAATAGTAGTTAGATACAGCACTAGCACGATACAATTTTTTACTTGTTCCATGTTTTTTAGTAACATTGTCATTTAGCCTTTCCTGGTTGTAGGTGAAGATACTGGAACTTGTACGTTTATATTTCATATTTTTTCAATATATTTAATTTTTTTAACAAAAACAGCTTTTCTACTAAATAGGGCTAAGACTACATACCATCGGACCTTCCCAGATCTTACGCCTTACGACTTTAACTAGATGTTGACTATGATGATGATAATATTATTTAAGGCCATGTTTAATATAAAAGAAAATTTCAATTATTAGTATATTAAAAAAGAGAATGTACAAGACATGTTATTTAAGGTCATCTGGGTCTATCAGAAACAACCTCTCTATTAAGTAGGGATAAGGTTGTGTACTATTGGACCTCCCTGGATCTCACATCTCCTGACTTCATCTGGTGTTGATGACGATGACAACGACGATATTATTTAAGGCCATGTTTAATATAAAAGAAAAATTCAGTTATTAGAATATTAAAAAATAGAAATCGATTTAATTTTGGTAATTGACATGAAAATTTATATTAAAATATTAATTTCTTCTTAAACATAGGATATATTTGTGCTTGTGCTTTCCCTTTATTTTTTCTCTTGAATTGAAATATTTTAAGTGCTTGTTTATATTCTACCCAGAGGTTAAAATACACCCCTTCCAAAGACCTGTCTTGTACAATATTATAAATCTATTCTCAGGTTAAATCTACAAAGATAGATAAGCTTGACAAGTTTGTTATATTTGTTCTCTCTCATTATTGGGTATAAAGATACTTTCTTAGCCACCAGATAGTATGCACAAAACATTAGCCACTATCTCACTACAACAAACAGACTCTTTAGCGATGATTTAATTAGCAACAAATTGGACTTTTTGGCAATGATCTAATTGGCGACGAAATCCAATTCGTCCCCAAAATAGAACATATTGTGACGTTAAAAACAAGTCGTCACTAAAACTTGATGTTTACCAACGAATAAAAAAAGTGTCACATAAGAAAAAATTTAGCGACGAATAAACAAATTGTCGCCAAATGCCTCATATTTAGTGACGCTAAAGTACATCGTCACCAAATGTAGAATAATGGGTGACGATTTAACTTATTCATCGCTAAATATGGAAATGGCGACGTTTTTCGCAAATGTCACCATATTAGGTTGCATATTTAGTGACGAATCCCATAAACTGTCACTAAATAAGTTGTATATTTAGTGACAATATTGTTAAGCATCACTAAAAGTCCATTTTTGGTGATGAAATGTTTATTTAGTCGCAAAAGCTTAAACATTCAGCGACGGTTGTTTAGTAATTGTCACCAAATTGTGCACATACAGTGACGAATTTTTAAAAACGTTGTTGAATAATTACAATTGGTGATGATGTGTGAAAATCATCACCAAATGTTTGACATTTTCAAAATTTTATAAGCTAAAATTTTTATAATCTACCATAGTTAAATAAGATATGTTTTATTGTAGATTTTATTTGAATGTTTACAACATATTATTCAAAAAAATGTCAACATAATTTTAAGTGTTAAACAATAGTATTAATTAATCATTAGTATTTACAAAATTAGCGAAATAAGTTATAAAAATTTTAATTAATTTTATGAATATAATAATATGATATATCTAAACAATATAGTTATAGAACAATGTAGTATGAAGTTTGAATTAGAAATTACCCAAATCGTATAATTATAGAACCAGATCAATAACAGTCTCCATTCAATAGTACGTAAGTTGTCCTCCAAGTAGTAGATATGTTTTTTGAAAAATTATTACAGATACAACAATAAATAAACTTTAAAGATGACTTCAGTTGATTGACTCGCTAACTGACAATGATATATTTATTTTTTTGGATTCCAAGTAACATGAAAGTCGATTAAGGTAAATGAGTCCCCGATTTCTAGATTCCCCATAAGGGTCCTTGCATGTTCGAAGGCACCAATTGAAATAGTAAAAGTTGTTCCCTCGAGTATGGGGTTTTTCACACCCTATTGCAACTACTTTTCCACTATAACTAAATTTTTAGAGGATAGAGTGAATAAATTGCTAGATTTAGTACCTAAAACACAATCAGTATAGAAGTTAGATAGTATCATATTATTAGTAAACCATTAAATGAACTGAAATTGAAGTGACATGCATACGTGCATGAGTAGACGAAGTATTCGGAATTGATGAATTTTCCAAATCAACTGATTTTCCTTTACAGACTATTGTGACATCACCCCCCCCCCCAATGAGTATACATGTCACCTTCAAGATTGAAGGAAGTTTAAAATAAACGTGTAGTATAGACCATCAAATGTGAATATATATAATAGCTTCATAAAAGGAAATGAGATGTACATATTAAGGAAAGTGACATAGTTCGAATGATACTAATCACCTTGAAGTAGAGAGCTACCATGAAAGGCAAATAACAATTTCTATAGATACTGGAGCTTTCTTTTTCAGTTTTGGTTTGTTCAGTAGGGGCAATTTTTCCATATTCCTCCTAATGGTATGAATTAGGGCCATCTGGAACTAGTCTCCATGTTGACATTCCTTGATGAGATTAAACGTTAAAAGCAGGTGGGAAGATAGACATAAAAAAATAACAAAGATAGATAGTAAATCATCTTCAAAACACAACCCATACATCAAATGCATAATTAAGAACTCATAATAAACACCTAAAAGGTTTTAGTGAATAATAATAAAAGCATGAAGTCACATGAGGTATAAGTAGTAAACAATGTAACTTTTTTGGGATCAAGCCCCCTAAATCAGGACTGTAACACATAATCGAGGTGCAATCTACCTAATTTGAGTTGTCTAAAAAAACACGGATATGCTTCACAAGACTAGAAGAGAGCCTGAAATCACAAATGGCAAGCAGGATGCATTTATATAAGTTATTCAGTCTGCAAAATCCAGAAAAAAGGACACGAAAGTTTAGTAATAATGAGGTAAACAAAACCGATTCGACTCTGAAAACTAGCTTAGCAAAATCCAAACTGTCTAACGACAATGTCCAAATAATTATGCACAAATAAATAACATGAAAATTAGAAAACATCATATACAAAAGACAAAGAAATCAACTTTAGCACACAAAAAAACCTATGTACAGATCTGTAGAAAGAACGTCCAAATCTACCATAGAAGGATAAAAATCACAACTTTTCTATTTATCAATGGTAAAATACTTATTTTGTTTGAAAATGTTGTCTTGAGAGCCAAATGCGAACATCATAAAGCTAGTGCCTAAAAGTATATTAAAACTTGTGACAAATCTAGATTGACAAACAAAGACCCGATTTTGTCAGTTAAAGATGTAGAAGAGCTTGATAACTATAAATGAAAATACAACAGATAGTAGAAAAGTAAGTGACAGGAATATAAATTGTGTTTTGATGGAGTGAATGGTTCTGATATATGAGTAAGGCATCAGCGATCGCTGATATGTAGGAATGGTTTTTATTGATTCAGAAGACTGCTTGAATGAGAATGTTAAGAAGGCTTTTATGTTGTGTGAATTTGAAAACCTAATACAAAATGATTTTGTTTCTGTAGTTAAGGTAAAAGATGTCGTTTATTGTTTACTATAGTTATTTGGAAGTAGTTTTAATTTATTTTCTACGATTTGCTGTATTTAGTGGTTAATCGTCAGATGGAGCAACTAATAGATTGTTCATCGCTAAAGGTCGCCAGTTCTTAAATAAATTTTAATAAATTTATTTTCCTATTATAAATATATCACAACTTGAATTAAAAATTAAATGATTCATTTAAAAACCATTCGGAAATTAATAGGTTTGACCTTTCAAATAAAATAACATTGTATTAAAATTATACATTTTCATTAATATAATTTCTAAAAACTTATTTGAATAAATAAACATTTTAATTATTGTAATTAATATATGAACACATTGTAATATAATTATAAAACTATTTGTAACAAATTACATTTAAAGATTAGTCATTCCCTAAAATTAAGAAAATTAATGAAAAACAATTCCATATATAATTGAGAAGTTTTTTTTGTTATTGGTAATGGGAAAACTAATATATGTTAATTGATTAAGAAGAAAAGCCTTGGGTGTTGGTGACGTTTATCAAAATTATTAACATTAGACAATGATTTAAGAAATTCGTAGCAAAATGTTGTATATTTTGCAACGATGTACTCTTTTGAAGCAAAAGAGTTTCATTTTGCGATGAATATTAGTATTGTCGCAAAATGTGGCCTATCAGAATAATATAACTACGTTGTTTTCACCCTTTTTCCAAACCTATTGGCGACGATGATCATATATCGTTGCTAAATGTTTGACATTTTACGATGATTTCTTGTTTCGTCACTGAATGTTGGGAACTTAAAAAAAAAACAAATGACATCGTTCCACTTTAACTTTTATCAAACCCCCTAGCGTTGCCTTCCCTTTCCAATCATTAGCATTTGAAGAAAAAGCTCTGATCCCAGTTTGGGACTTCCTCTTCATGTCACGAGATACGTTCGATATTTTTCGTTCTCATATGTAAGAGAGAGAGAAAGAATCATTGTATTGTGGTCTTCACTACTAGGGAAGAAGAGTTCCTTCCCCTATGGAGGATCATAGATCTCAATAAGGGAATCATGGGTAAGTACATCAACAATCAGAAAAACCTCCATATAGCACATTTTCCAATCTAGGGATGATTATTCTTTGTGAAGTCTTTCTAATGCCAAGGAAAGGATCAGTAGCAAACCACCTTTTTTGAACAACAAACGATGTCATCTCACTTTAATTTTTATCAAACCTGCTAGCACTGCCTTCCCCCTCCCTCACCCTCCCCTGTCTTCGATCCTTTTCTCAGATAACATTTGAATTTCTCTGTCGTTTCTTCACCGCATCTCTCTCGATTTCTTGCCGACTTTTCAGCTTGCTTTAGTTGTTTTATGTTCTTCACCACATCTGGTAAGATTTCTTTCATTTTTTCTAGGTTTGGTTGTCGTAATGGGTTCATGTTGTCAATGAAGTTTCTGAGTACTTCTGTCTCCGAATTGTTGAACCTTGGATTGATGCTTTATATTTATGGGTTTGTGTTGCATTGTGTTAAGGATGCTAAAGAAAAGGAAATGGTTGGATTTGGGTGTGTTTTACTGACTGATCAGAAGGTGTTCGATGAAAGTCCTCACCTAAATCCAACCATGAAATGAATATTTGATTTTTATGAAGTGAAAGCCATTTGTTTCTTAGAATTAAAATTGTAACAGATGACTAGGTACTCATATGATTGTCATTTAGACCATGATTTTAATTTTTCTATTTTTGTAATAATATCTATTAAACTTTATAATAGGATGCAAAAAGTATACATAATAGACTTAGAAATTTTTCTTAATCCATTTGATCATAAAAGTTGACACTTTCTTTTCATTATATGGTTTATTATAACATTTGAATAAATTATAAGAAATTTTTAATTAAAAACATAATTGATTTTATGTTAATTATGAAAATAAAGTTATATTAATATTGAGGTTCAAAATTTTATTTCCTCGACATATGATGGTAAGTTATGATCTTAAGGTGGATTTTTCCTAAAGAATCTCATTTAGAGATAATTGCTAAGAAATTAGGAAAACCCTTTTACTTTGAATATAAATAGAAACATGGTTGTATTTAAGTAATGACTAAAATATATTATTCTGTTAGTATACTAATTTATTAAACTTTCATTTTAAACATATTTTATTAAATATATTTGTTTAAGGGTAACACGACTTGATAATAAATAAAAAATCAAGCTTTTGTTGATCTTTTTTATACGCCATCTCTTCTTCCTAAGAATAAACATTACTTTCGTTCATACTTATTAAGTTCTTCCTATAAAAGAATGATGATGAATATGAGTTAATAATTTGAGATAATTTCTAATCTTAAAGTGAAAAATAAGTTGTTTCTAGGTATGTAACTCCTTATGGACTTTTATATTTAAAAACCCTTTTTCCTTGGTTTTGTGACATATTTTAGGGTTTTAAAAACCCATTTTCCATATTTTAGCAAGTTGTGTGTACATTGGTTGTATATATCATGTCTTTTGCTCTCCCTTTCATAACTTTGAAACTTTATAGCTCATTTGATAATAAAACTTTTGCAATGTGAGATTTAGGATATATAGAATATAAGTGTCACAGAAAGCTTAAAATAAAAAACTAGCTATATTTCATATATGTAATTTTACTCCTACAACAAAATTGAGATTTCACAGCCATATTAACTTTTTCATAGTTTTCAATTTATTTATAATAGAATTTGTTGTTCACCAATTCCAACGAGTTGGTCGTCGTAGTAAGGAATGAGTTGCCTTGCCTTCAGCATATCAGGCAATTAAAAAAAGACAATTTGTTGCAAAATGCTTTGGATAAAGTTTCGATAATATTCATTCATTTCATTTTAAGTATTGCAATTTTACTAAACTAAATTAATAACTTATCTAATACGTGTTTTCGCAGATGAAGTTTAGTATCGTTGATATCGAGTAGCCTAAGGTTTCAAGCAGTGTTGGTTCACTACTGCAACAAAGGGTGAAGGATTATCGCTATCGACTTCATAAATATTATCAGTCTTTCCCTTTCTGTGAAGAGGCCAGGAAATATGTGTCGAAAAGGGAGACTGAAGAAAATTGGAATAAAATGTCTATTATTGGGCTTCACCGCAGTTTAAGGTTTGATTTTTTTCTTCATATTTTCTTCCATTAATTGGATTTATACATTTCATAACTAATTCTCTTAATTTAGGAAAAGTGTCAGAAGGCTAAGGTCAACAAAGCAAAAATGATGACTCCGCACAACACTTGCTCCAGATCATTTGTTGTTGTCCAACAAGAGTAACGTGTTCAATTTATTATTCTATTTTTTAACACAATAAATTCTAATTTGTTAAAATTTTAAATTCATATTGTAGAGTCAAACATATCTCTCAAGGCAACAGTGCGATAGGATCACACTATACATGTACACACACTACAAGGAAGGTCAAGGTTAGATGTGTGAAGAGACAAAAAGTAATTATGTAAGTACAAATAAATTAATATTACGATTTATTTTTCTATATAATATTAACTAATAATTTTGTAGTTAACTCCATTTTTTACTTTACATTGTAGAACAAGATACAGGAGTTGCTGTAGATGTCAATGGGTGAGGGAAATCAGCCCAATGTCGATGACATTTGCAACAATGTCCTTAGTATATGATCGGGCTATATCAAAGGCCTTGGATATGGCCCTAAGCCTGTTGGAGCCTCTTCCTCACGACCGGCATTGTTGACTGCGCTTTAAGAGGAGAACCAGACACTAAAGACAAAATTACAATGTACAGAAGACAAATTAAATCATGGGCTAAAAGAAACTAACAACCTTAAAAATTTGGTTAAACAAATGCTAGGTTCTGCATATGTTAGTTCTAGTGACTCAGATTCAGATTCTTAGTTTGTAAATGATGTGTAAATATTGTTTTATATATAATGCATTCCATTATATATATTTTTTATTTTAATTTATTAGTATTTAGAAAATATGTCACCAACATTAATTATAACGAAATAATTTAAATATTTCAAAATGTATTAAAACTTTGTAATAAATTAAAATAAATTCTTTTTTAACAATTATAATAATTATTAATTTCAAAATTAAAAATTGTTACCAAATAATATAAGCTATAGAAAAAAAATCATCACAAAATGTCTTAAAATTGTAATAAATTAAAATAGATTCCTTTTTAACAATCATAATAATTATTAAATTAAAAGTTAAATTCTGTCACAAAATACTATTAGCTACCAAATATAATTCGTCACAAAAACTAATTCACTACGTATAAATCACGTCGATAATAAGGATTTGCTACATCCATGTTTTTGTAGATAAAACGATTTTGCTACCAAACAAAAATTGTCACAAAATCCTATTAGCAAGCAAAGCCTAATTCGTCACAAATAGTTTTGTTTACGTACGTTTAAAGAAACGTTACTAAAAATATTTCCCTACAAGAAAAATTAGTAGCTAAATAGTTTCTGCTACCAAAATGAAATCGTCACTAAACATAAATACCGATGAATAATGTTTCGTGAGAAAAGACTTTTATCTATGAAAAAGAAAAGCCGCACACAACAATGTACAACGTTCCTCCTTATCGTTGGTAATAAGTTTTACTAACTAATTATTTTTGTCGCAAACGTGTTTTTGCGACAACTTCTGTGAAATGTCGCCGATGTTGTTTTGTTACCGGAATTCAGCGACCATTTCGGCGACGATATAAAATCGTCACAAATTTATATCTGTGACGATTTCTCTTTCTTCAGTGACGTTTATTTTCTTCGTGAAAAAACCAGTTTGTTGTAGTGTCTCTTTATTTTGTGCAGCATATTGTCCCGTTTCTTAATTGACCTAATTAAATCTTTCTACGTTTTAAACTGCAACCCAGTTTTGGTCCCGCCAAATTAACAAGTCTACAATTTACTTGCAATGGACCTATAAATACAGTCAATAATCATCATTTTCTTAGCAGAACTTGAGAAAATTGCCTGCTGTGTACATGCAGCTTAGCGCTTTGGTGTCTACATGAAGAAGATATCAAGCTCCAGGATGCTGGTTGCATGTTCAAGAACTACTGAGGTTGAATCTAAGCTCGCAACTATCCTTGTCTGTCACGTTTGCTGAATTAGAAATGGTAGGCGTCAATTAACCTACTCCCTTAGGGAGACGAAAACCGAAACTTCATTGCTTTTTAAGAGTTAGACATGTTTTAGGGGCGTTGCTGGGAAAACATTGAACCATCGAGTCTCGCACAAAAGGAGAGCCCTGGAATCTTGAAAAACGATGTAAGAATTTCCACTATCAAAAAGCGCAATTCAAAGCATTTCACCAGTAACATGCTATGATATGCAACAAATGTTGGAATTTTTAATGGACTAACGTATGTAAATTGATAATTATATGTCATAAGCTATTATAAAGTTAGACTAAAGATTAAAAGTGATTTAATAACATTTTAAGTTAATAGCCTAAATTGTTTATTTAAGTTCAAGTTATTATACGTGTAGAAATTCTAGTGTTATGTTCTAATTTATGATGGACAAATTAAGAACAAATACTATATATGAATAAGTGGTTATGATCCCAATGGTTTCTTTTCAGGTATCACATTATAGGAAAAGGTAAAATCCAAAAGTAGCCACAACGCCTTAATCATGTCTGTCGGATTAGGTACTTTTATGTAATTAAGTTTATTTTTTGATAATTTCACATGATTTATATGAGTTTATATTGTAGATTTGTATATTAAAATCTAACAAGTGATATTAGAGTCTATATTAGAAACTCTGAGAGCCCAAACACACAATAATTAGCTGAACTTTAAAAAACCCATAAATAAAAACTCAGAGAGCCTAGATATTAACTCCTTCAAACTTTTTTTTAAGTAAACAATATTGATATACTTTAAAAATGTAAAGTACATAGTCCATGTGCCCCCCTCGAAAAAATTTAAACCCTCGAAAAAATTTAAACCTTGTCTTGTTCCGCACCACATTATATAGTATGTCATGAAAGGTAATTTAACAATTGATTATTAAAAAAATTAATGTTGAACTATATTTGATATAAAGTGATATTCAGATATCAAAATACTGAAAAAAAAAATAGAGTCCATACTAGTTAGATGAAGTTACGAACTAAAACATACTAATTTTCTCAATTTCAACATGAAAAATCTCTACATATAGAAAATAAAAATTATGGGACTAAAAGGGTCCAAGTATAGCTTAATTATATGAAGAATGATTACAAAATCACAGCTTCAATAAATATAAGGTACAAACACATATAATCTTAGTACTCAAAAAGCTTAAATTTCACAAAATTCCAAATAATATAAATTGTGAGATATTTTTAATTTCAAAGGTACAAATGGTACTACTTTGCTGATAAGCCTGCGCTTGTTTAGAAAGATCAAAAAATCAAGTTAATCTAACAATAAATGATTGTGGATTATACATTATAAAATTGATGATTAGAAATTCTGCATAAAACCGAGAATTGCAATTTTTCTCTTTTTTTTAATCTTAGCTTCTTAATTGACTGACATATAATCCTATGTCCTCCACTACTTAATATATAAATTATGAGTTTAAAAAGTAATTAATGAGTTACCTGTATAGGAAGGGATTTTTAAAAAAATCTAACATAATTCAATAGAAATTAAAATTTCAAAATAAGTTTAAACTAACCTCAATGCTAAAAATAAAATTTCCATAATTTTTACGGTATCAATTAAGATTTTTTGTCATATATAATTCTAATTAAAAATATAAGTAACAAACTTGATGTAATCGATTGCTCTTGGATTTATAAATTTTAAATCAGGTTTAAATTTGAATTATTGCTTAGATCTTAAAAAGAAATAATGAGATTAATGGTCTAAGATTAGCTTGAAATGGACTTAAGATGTAAGATTGGTTGTTCAAAATTATAAGATATAGAAAAGTCAAAACCACTAAAGATACCGTTATGACCAAATTAATTGTTAATTGAAATAAAAATTTTAGAGAAACTCTGAATATAATTTTTAGATGAAGTTTTTTATTCCATCCATTAAGCTAAGTCCTAAGCTGTAAAAAATGGAACCTACTTATCTTAGGAACAACTATTGTGAGAACATATAGGTAGCATAAATTAAAAGTGTATTTTAAAGACAAAGAGGGATTCATAAAAATTAAAGGTTAATAAGTCCCATCCAAGGTAGATATAGGTAGTTGTTTTTGTCAATTCTAGGTTTTCCATAACTCATCTTGACCTTTAGTGATATAGTAAAGTAAAATACACCAATCGGTCAACGTATGATATATTGCAACAAAGAATTTTAGGGAAGTAATTAGGTGATTTTGTAGTTGCGAACCAATTGGTAAAATTTAGGAAAATTAAGGACTAGAATTTAAGGAAATTGAAATTTGGGAACTAAAAGAAAGGAGGAGAAAGAAAAAGGAAGATTGAGAAGGAGATAGAGGAAAAACAAAAGATTAGAGGAGAAAAGATAAGTTTTTATTTTCTCAATGACTGAAAGTTAGAAAATGGCAATTAAGACCAGTATAGTCCTTGTAATATCCCATTTTTTATACTGAGGATTAGGACATAGGATCCTAGACTATGATATATGAGAAATAGTAATGTGAAATTATGAGGTGCATTGTATTTACATGCATATCATTAGCACACACACACGAGAATATTGATTGTGTACATTGCAAATACTATATATGCACTCAATTTACATATTCTGGGGTATGAACGATTTAAAATGAATATGATGTGAATTGTGAATTAATATGACTTGAATTTTGATCTGATGGTTTCAATTATTAATTTGGAATTTAATTGTTACAATTAGGAGATTTATGAATTGATGTGTATTTTTAGACTAAGAAAAATGCTAAGTGGGAAGAAAAATTGACAAAATGTAGTAGGAATAAGTGACACATGGCAATAGAAATAATTGACAAGTAGCATTAGGATTTATTGACAAGTGGCATAGAAAATTAGGTGACAAATAGCATGGAAATTGGGAGACAAAAGGGAATAATTATTGAATGATTGGGTACCATAAATTGAAGACATAACATAATATTTTATGTGGTAAGTGTCATGACACCCACCAAGCTTTTAAACCTATGATATTTACCTATTTGAAAAACCATCTTTATTGTCTTTCATTTTGTTTCTACATGTTCTTATCTTCTTCATTTTCATCTCTCCATCTCACGACAATCTCCCCAACTCACTTACTAGGTTGAAGTCTTGCTTAAAGCTTGTAGCTTACCACTCCAAGATTTAGTTGTCTTTGTCTAGTTGTTGAAGAACCTAACCTATTTCTCCTTGAAAGTTGATGATCGTGTAGTGCTTGGAGAGCTAGGTAAATCTCACGATCTTGAGTTTTTTCCACCATCTTTCATCGTATCACTACAACAACTAGTTGTCTTCATTTTGTTGATAAAAACCTAGCCTATTCTACCTTGGTAAGTTGATGATCGTGTAAGCTTAGAAGCCAGGGTTTCATGGTGATTTAAAGAGCTTTGAAGTTTAAAAAGTATATTATTAATCTTTATGGCTTGTTATAAATAGAAGTATAAATGATGATAGTTTAGGGATAGATTGATGGGTTAATGGTGTTTGATGTGTGTTGAAAGTGTATTGAAATGATGATGAAGAAATAAATGGATTTGTGTTATGTTTTTGTGTAATTGATCAATAATAGGTTATGAGTTATGTTATGGATGTTTTTGAGATTAAATTAAGGTGAGAATGAAGTGTTTTCAAATCTGGAAAAGTTAGGACTGTATGTATGATAGTACAAAGTGAATGATAGTGAAACAAACGAGTAGATTTTTATGGGATTTAATGTAACTAATATGTTAGTTAGATTTGCATGAAATGAGGTGGCATAAATGAACATGAATTTTGGAAATTTTGAAGTGTTAGTAAGGTTTCTAAGTAGGTGAAATGTGTGGAGAATTGGGGAAAAATAGATAACGCACGATCATGGCACTCATCCCATAACCGTGGCTAATTGCACTAGCTTCTGTCACAATCGTGGGAAGGTCCACCACGATCATGGGAAAGGCTCTAAAGTGATAGTTTCAGTTTTGTGTGATTGTTGAACCAACTAAGGATAAGTCAATCTACATTGGTGTATTTGGCCTTCATTAAGGCTTGAAATAAACCTAGATTGTTGCTTAGTTATGGGTTTGATAAGCTTAGGTTGTTAATTAAGTTTATAACTTAAGAATGGATTGATGATATTAAGGTAAGAAAAGCTAGAAAATTATGAGTGATATAAGAATCAAGGTGTTCTTAAAAACATAATTGTGATCAAAAGGATATCAAAAAGGATATTAAGTATGAATGAATGAAATTTTAGATATGGTGAGATTGTATAATGTTAGAATAATATTGGAGAATGTATGATTTATGAAATTAGAACCATCAAGTTTACTTGAGGCATAAACCTAAGTGTAAACTAGATATATCCAAGTGATAATGTTTGAATGATCATAACTTGTGATTTAAGGATACATACCTAGGAAAGTCACTGAGCATGCATTGAACATAACACATAAACATATGTGTATGATTGATTACTAATATGATTGAGCAATTTAGTAATGTGTAAATGTGTGTGTATTGCATGGTGTAGACGCTCAAGTTGAACGCCAACATCCAGACATTGCCGGTTCGTCGAGGCAATAGCTATCTGGAGCTTACTGTGAGTAAATGTAGTTGTTTCTCACTAAGATTGATTTATTTCTATTTGAATTTCAATTATTGAACTGTTATTGATCTAGTACAATAATTTCGGACAATTATGGTACGAGGAGTTTGATAATTAAGATGATATTAGGAGTGTTCATAATTAAATGTGAATTTGAAAGAAATATGTGTTCTTAACAAAAATGTTGAATGTCAGACTTATGTCTAATGAATATGAAAAATGACTATGTCTGAAATGAATGAAAGTTGTTGAAAATGTAATATGTGATATGATGCATTTCATTATATGATATGCACGATCAGATAACAGAGTTGTGATTGGAGTGACCAGTGAAAAGAGCTTAAAGCTCGTAATGAGCATAAAAAGCTACATGTTCAGTAGATAACATGAGTTCGGTATTTACAACAGATACAGGATAGTTATCAATAAGCTCGGTATCCACAATAGATACAATATAGTTAAAAAGGAACTCGGTCACAACAAAGTGACAACAAAAGTGGAGTCACATGTATATTGGATATATAAATTGAAATGCATGATATGAATGGTTGAAATGAATTATTTGATATGTTTTGAAATAAAAATGTGAAATAATGCATAGAAATTGTATTTACTGAAATATGATGAAATGTGATGTGATATTCAGTATTTATGATGTGACTTGATTGTAATTTGAATTGTGAACTATTTTTGTGATTTGATACAAGTGAGCATATCGAGGATGGTTGACTCACTAAGTTCGCAAAACTCATCAAAATTGTAACGTTAATTTTCTGTTAGCTGATAGGAGACTTAGTTTCTAAAACACTCTTGAAGAAGTCTTGTACTTGCATTTTAGACTCAAGAAATGACTTAAAGGTCAATAAGCTGATACTGAGGAGTTAGATAGAGTATTTTTGTTTACTTTCTCATTCAATGTAGAATATTTTGTAAAAAGAGCAGTAGACTCTTATATGCTTTCGATACTATATATATGGATTATGTATGAAAGCTACAATATATTATGTTTTATAAATGGAATGAGGAATTGATCTTTTGGATATTTGTAATTTTATGTATGATGCCAGATTAATTGAATGTGACTACTCTAACACATATCTTTCATACAGTATGTTCTCAAATGTCCAATGGATGTTTGGGTTTGTGCCTCATGAAGGTGGTGTGTTATAGATTTTGGTATTAAAGCATGGTTTGGCATACATAGGGATAGATACAAGTATATAGACATGATATATAGTGAGAGACTCAGATAGTAATCGAGATTATTGTTGCTGAATTAGCTGACCTAAAGTCTGTAGGAGCTAATAGAGAGTCTGTAGTACCTCGATCTGATCAAATGCCTCAGAGAATTCCTGAGATGAGCAAAAGGAGATATGATAAGCTTAGAAAGAAGGGGGCTATAGACTTTGCTACGAAATGAAAAGGCTTTGGTGTCGAATTAAAACCATTGCTATAGATGTGAAGTTCGTTACTAAAACTTGTGGTGACAGAAATAGGGGCTGTAGAATTTACTACAAAATGAAAAGGGCTTTGGTGTCAAATTAAAACCATTGCTATAGATGTGAAGTTCGTTACTAAAACTTGTGGTGATAGAAATTGACTCCATCACATTT
>JAOSBN010169075.1:0-20807 GCA_027563595.1 Erythroxylum suave | reverse complement strand
TTTAAAGCTAACATGACCTAGCTTTTTGTGCCAAATCAGTTTTTCATCATCTTTTGATATAAAACATGAAATATTTTTGGCTTTTCAAATCGTCTAAGTTAATTTAATAGAGATTATTTCGTCTCTTGGTAGAAAAGAATATGGATTCGTCTTTGTTTTTTACTATACAAGAATTTTGATTAAAGGATACTTAAAATCCAGAATCACATAAATGACTTATACTGATTAGATTATGCTTTAAGCCATTAACTAGCAGAACATTATCAATAGATGAAAGGGAATCTTTACCAATTTTGCCAATCCCAATTATTTTTCCCTACTTGTTGTCTCCAAAAGTTACTAATCCTCCTTTTTTATATTAGAGGTATAGGAATATAGACCTTCTATCCATCATATGTTTTAAGCAGCCACTGTCCAAATACCATTGATGGTGGTTGCTTCTTCCAAGTAAGGGGATCTGCATATATTATATCCTTTTTAGGTACCCATATTTTCATGGGTCCTTTGGGGTTAGTCTTATAATTTTTCTTTGAATAATAAGAGTATTGTTTCTTTTTCTTTCTATTAGGAACAAAATTCCTATTATGAACAACATTAGTATTATGAATAGTATTTCTATTATTAAATCCTAATCCTCTTTTATCATTTGGACGTCTATAACTTCCAATCTTGTCATTCATCCATTTTGTATTTTCTGTAAATTTTGGTAAATCCACTGAAAGATTATGAATCCTTTTTTTTAGCTGATTAATTTCCTTAGATCTATCTACAGGTACTTTCTTTTTCATATCATCTACTTGTTTCTTCAGCCAAGCATTTTCTTCTTTTAAGAGTTTTGCGTTCTTTAAATTTTCAACAAATTTATGTTTCAATAACCTATATTGTTTTAAAATAACATGTGAATCTTCTGACAATTCTAAATAAGCATGCTGAAGATCATCAAAGTTAGAAATTACCTCATCATCACTTTCCCCCTCAACTACCAAGCACATATTTGCTTATTCTGATGTTTCTATGTTGGATTCAGATTCAGACAAATCCAGATCTTCCTATATTGCCATTATGGTCTTTTTGTTTTCTTGACTTTTCTTTTATTTTCTTTTGAGCAATAGACATTCAGATTTGTAATTTCCTAGTTTATTACACTCATAGTAGACGATAGAACTTTTCTCATTATTTGAATCGTCTTTACTATTCTTTTTGAAAGAGAAGTCTTTATTTCCCTTGATTTCTTTTTCCACATCCTTCTAATCTTTCTTGAAATGAAGGATAGCTCATCTTCATCTTCACTTGAATCTTGATCAGAATAACTAATTTCATCATTTTTTATTCTTTAATCTTTAATGCTTTTGAAGATGTGTTTCTATTTTTTTGCATCTTCTGATTCTTCTGACCAGCCTTCAATGCAATAGATTTATCCCTTTGGGTTTATCTTCTGCATCAAGCTCTACTTTATGGATTTTTAGCAATCCAAGCAATTCGTCTAGCTTCAGCTTGCTTAAATCCTTGGCCTCTTGTATTGCTATTACTTTGGGTCTCCATCTTTTTGGAAGACTTCTGAGAATCTTTCTGATATGATCTTGACTATCAAAGATTCTCTCCAACACTTTAAGTGCATTAATAATTGTTTGGAATCATCTAAACATCTAATGAATAGACTCATTGTCTTTCATCTTAAACAACTCATACTAATGAACAAAAATACCAATCTTAGATTCTTCCACCTAGTTTGTGCCTTCATGTGCAATGGCTAATGTGTCCCACATTTCCTTTGCAGATTCGTGTCGAAAAACCTTATTATATTCACTTCTGCTTATATCATAAATTAAAAAGAACTTGGACTTTGAGTTTAATTGAAAGCGAGCTTTTTGATCAACCGACCATTGGTCATGAGAGATGCTTTTCCCTTAGTTGTATGTTGGGATATATGGACCATTTTCAATGATTTCCCAAAGATCACTGTGTGTGGATTCTATGAAGAGCCGCATCCTGTCCTTCCAATAATGATAATCTTCACCATTAAAAGCAAGGGTTAATGAGACCGAGGCATCTTCTGCTATAAAAACATGTGATTCAACCATGGATCTTTATCCTCACTTTGTAAGAGTGTTTCTTGGAAACTTGCTATGATACCAACTGAAGTAAATCACTTTTTAATATAGAAATCACTTATACCATGCAAAATACACCAGAAGGGGGATTGAATTGTGTTAAATTGTCTAAAATATGAAGCTTTAAAACACTTCTTGATTTTCTTGACAAATTCAGATGATTATAAGATTAAACAATGCACTTAATTTGATGAGTAATGCAATAGAGGAAATTAGTATCTATTCTTCTACCAACAAAAAAATTAAAAAGGTAAGAGTTAGAGCATATGACACCACGATTTATACTGATTTGCCCTTAATCTTGATCTACGTCCAATCCTTAGATTTCTTCTGAGATTTCATTATCTCCTTTAATGTTACAAGTATTTTTTTTACACTTGCAGAGCCTCTTCAGGTCTCTTTCACAATGTATTTTTATCTGCTTCCTTAGCCTCTTTAGGCTCTAGCCTTTCTTTCACTAGAAAAGATATTATTTAAGCTTCAACACTCACGTTACAGATGTATTTGCTCTCTTTTTTTTCTTTCTTTTCTCTCAAAATATTTTTCACAGCATGAGCACTTAAGCTCGTAATTTCTCTAAGTATTTTTGTAAATTCTGAATTCTTATTGAAGTCTACGACTAAAACTAATATTTATAACCTAAATCTCTAACGGTGTTCTTAAGAAATCTACTTGTAGAGTCTTCTAAAGTCTGTTATTAGTTAAATCCTGTAACCAACTCCAACTAACTGACGTTCTAGCACATTCTTCAATTACATCGACTTGCTTAGATTCGTATGCTTCATCTGGTGTCTTAGACTTGATCACTTTGTCTGATCCATCTTAGACGCTTTGTCTTATTCAACTTTTACTTTAGTATTGTCTTGATTTGATGATTTTTGTCACTTATAATTATCTGCGCACTTAACAAATTCATCAAAACAGTTCACACACTTTTATTATTATTATTATTTGACTTTCATCAAAATCAATAGAAGAAGTGAAATCTTCTTGACTTAACAATAATAACCCATTTAAGTATGTTCATACATTCCCTTTCCTTATATAACTTGTGAAGTTGACATTGAATTTTAGCCCACACAAGCTAAAAGTAGGAGCATTGAAAAAATAAATAAGTTATAAATTTAAAAGAAGATTTATAAAGGAGACATATTTGATCTTGGATTCCTATATATATATCCTTAGTTTTCAACCTTAGTTTAGCTTCTAACCAACTAGTAAAAGAAGCCTTAGGCATTAGGTTTTGTTCTAATTCAAATCAAACCATAAAAATTCCTAAGGATGCCTTAAAAATATCATATAGTAGGAGCGGTTGGAGAATTTTAATGGTTGATCCCTTGTCTAAATTATTCTATCCTCCTTTAAAGGATTCGGGTAATGATTAGGAAAGTTGTTTCCAATACAATTCGATCCTATGAATTGACAATCCTAATTGCTTCCTAAAATGATCACTTTCAATTTTTCATTTTTTGAATCTTTAGAATCATATGTTTTACATCTCCCCTTCTATATAGTGGTCCCATATTTGTCCAATTTTCAAACTAGAACCAAGTATTGTCACCATTTCCAATATGGAATTAAACATGAGGATATAGTTGGTCTCGCATCCTTAACATCTATATTAAACTCCATGACTAATCCCTATTGATCTTAACTTATCAAAATTAATGTTAGAGAGATAGGATGTCTATACCCATTTTATCCATAAGGCTTATTTATCATTAAATAATATCTAGATCTTTTTGGCTAGTAGTACTAATTGTTTTACTTGTAAAGAGATGAAACCAAGCTCACTCTTATTTAGGTAAACATAAATCCTCCCACTTAAATTTTTCTCCCTTATTTTCTTTAGCTCTACCCAACCATCAGAAATTCTTTATATATCTTTTAATCTCTCTAATAACTTTACTTGGAAAAAAGTGATGAGCATTCTAATGTACATGCATATTTCTTAGGACATATAAAATAAGCTAAAGTATACCTACAATAGAAAAAAATTTGTTTTCCCATAAGTTGATCTTATTTTTGAAAGATTCCAATAATGGAATACATTTTGTAAAACTTAGCTTCTTGGTTGATATTGGTACTCTAAGATATTTAAAAGGGGCTTTATGAACAACTAACTCAGTAATTGTGGTAAAGTTATAAGAGTTCCTGACATTAGTAAATATCTATAACTTACTTTTTTTCTCATTAACATTTAACTCGACATACCAGAAAAAACATTCAAATTCTGCATCAAAATTGGCAGGACATATATGTTAGCCCCACAAAATAAGAAAAGATCATTTGTATAGGCCAAGTGACTGACTCGTTGCACTTATAGTGAATTACGAATTTGTTATCCTACTTAATGTTTTATCAAATTAGTCTTATTAGAGTTTCATTAGCTGATGTGAATAAATAAGGGTACAACCCATTAAGCTAGACTTATAATTATCACAAGTGCATCATTTATTTTTGCAGTAAGAAGCTTTGATATAACTTTATACTATGTGATAACGTAGAATATAGTGCGAAAATCATTCATGAAATTCATATTATTAGTCATAGGGATCAATGATATATGTGACCAATTAAGTTCCTTTAGTATCCTTCCATTGTGATGGTATTTTATAAAATGTGGTATATTTACATATGGAATCATGGTACTATTTTTATTAGATGTGATATTTACATATAAAGTTAAAAAAAGGTACTTATTTGTTCATTTTAATGGTATACTGTATAGAGGCATGAAATTGTTTTTAATGAGTAATGGTATTGTTTCTTAAAATTATGGTATTGTTTGTAATTAAATCTATTATTTATATATGAAAGTAAATTTATATTTTATTCATTTACTATGCTAATGTCTTTTTAAAAGCATGATATTATTTGTAAAAATTGATGGTATTTTTATATGGAATTATAGTATTGTTCGTACTCTGTTGTAGTATTAACATATTAAATTAAAAGTGATATCTTTTTGTTTACTACATTGGTAATTTTTGCATAGAGTCACGGTATTGTTTGTAATGAGTGATGGCATTGTTTTGATGGAACCATGGTATTATTTGTACTCAAATCTAGTATTTATATATTAAAGTAAAAGTGGTACTTACTTATTTACTGTAATGTTTTCTTAATAAAAGCATGGTCCAACCTGTAAGGAGTGACATTATTATTTCTATAAAATCAAGGTATTGTTTGTACTCAAATGTGATACTTATATATTAAAGAAAAAGGTGGTACTTATTTATTTACTATAATGTTTTTCTATAAAAGCTTGGTACTACCTGTAAGGAGTGACATTAATGTTTCTATATATATAATGATATTGTTTATACTTAGATGCAATATCTACATATTAAATTAGTGGTGGTAATTATTTGTTTATCGTGATGATATTTTTTTATATAGAGGCAATGTATTATTTGCAATAATGTGATACATTTTATATAGAATTTTGATACTATTTTTTCTTAATTGTGGTATTTACATATTAAAGAATAATTGATGTACTGGGATGGTACTATTTTATATAGGGCATGGAATTATTTGTAAAGAATGATGATTTTTTAAATAGAATCACGGTATTGTTTGTACTCAGATGTAGTATTTACATATTGAAGTAAAGTTGGTACTTAGTTATTAACTTTAATGGTACTTATTATATAACAACATGGTATTGCTTGTAAAGAGTGATGGTGATTTTCTTTTTCAAAACCATAGTAGTAATTATACTTATATGTGGTATTAACATATTGAAGTAAAGTTGATACTTATTTCTTTAATGTGACGGTAATTTTTGTATAGAGGTGTGATATTGTTTGTAAAGAGTGAAGTGATGGTCTTTTTTATATGTAATCATAGTCTTATTTGTAGTTAGATTTAATTTTTTACATATTAATATAAAGATGGCACTTATTTGCTTAATATAATAGTTTTTTTTATAGAGTTATAGTATTGTATTTAATAATTAATGTATGGAATCAGTACATTATTTGTAATCAGATATGATAGTTACAAATTTGACTTGTTTTCTATGATGGTATATTTTGTAGAGAGGTATGGTATTGTTTATAAAGAGTTAATGATATATTTTATATTAAATCATGGTTAGGTTTACATATTAAATTAAAGATGGTGCTTATTTATTTACTATAATGGTATGTATAAAGGCTTTGTATTGTTTGTAAGGAGTGACATTACTATATCCATGGAATTATTTTGTGAACCTTATTTATTGTTGATTTCAATATATCTTTGAAAGTTTGTGATAATTATTGCCTACACTTGATAATAAATTGAGAGATTGTGCCAACTAATTAATGTTAAGGTGTGCAACGAGAGATGGCAACTTTATAGACCCACAATTATCAAATTAACTACTAATTGAAGATAGATCTTAACTGTGAAATTAATTATCTATAGGATTGCTTCAGATCTAATTGAATAAGTTACAAATAGTTTTGTGAATCGTAAGATTACAAATCTATAACTATCGAATTCAATTAGGATTAATTGATTAGATCCTAAGAGAGGGAGTGATTAAAACCTTAGGAAATCATGAATCAAACATAAATTAAAGTAATGATATTGAGGGAAACAAAATAAAGATAAACTAGTTCTTAACTATTTAACTTTGATCAATCTCAATTTTATGGGCAGCTCAATTGTTTATTTGCTTATTTGTTTCGTTTTATTATTTTTTTAAATTTCTATGATTTATTTATTTCAAATCAAATTCTCAGTTCCTTAGAAAAAAATTCAATTCAAATAGTTTAGGTGCCTATAATCCTTGCGGTAATGATTCCCTTAATATTACAAGATATGCTCTGTATACTTATGGTATTAAAAGTTTTATTATTATATAAAATTTACTTAACAAGTTTGTATACTTATGGTATTAAAAGTTTTATTATTATATAAAATTTACTTAACAAGTTTTTGGTGTCAATATCAGGGACTTTTAACATTAGGACGATTCGAATTCCTTTGATTTAAGGAATTTTTATTATTCATATGTGATGGCAATTGCATAAGCACAATAATTTCTTGAAGTTCAAGCAAGTTAGATAAAACTCTAGCTCTTGACATTACAAGGTAAGAAAGAGCAGGTATTAAAAGCTAAATGTCAAAAAGAGATAAAGAGAATGATGACAAACAAATTCAATCATGGAGAGCAGCAAAGAACCCTTATGGACTTCATGAGGCCAAGGTTGAATGTGGCATTGTAAGGAATCACCTAATCACCGATGCAAGAAAATACATTCAAGGTTAAATCAACACTGTTAAATATACTGCAAACCAATATACAGTTCTATAGGTTAGAAAATGAGGATCTCAATGCTCATCTAGTGAATTTTTTAGAAATATGTGATGCCTTTCGATAAAATGGTGTATCAGAAGATGCTGTTAAGATGAGGCTCTTTTCCTTTACACTTAGGGATAGATTCAAGGCGTTGACTATTGCATCAATCTAGCTAACATCATGATATAAGAGTAGTTGGAATAAGCTTTTCTAGATGAGTATTTCCCTTTGACTAAGAATACAAGACTTATAAAGGGAATCACCAATTTCTAGCAAAATAAAGGGGAATTATAAAGTACGGGAGTGATGTAAGGACTTGTAGAGGAGATCTCCTCATCATAACCTACCGAAGGAACTCCTACTACAAACTTTTTATAATAGAGTTAATCCACCTATGAGGGGTACTTTTTTTAATAGATTTAATGCACCTATGAGGGGTACTATAGAGGCAACTACTAAAGGATCCTTGATGTGTAAAATAGTTGAGGAAGCAGAAGACTTACTAAAGGAGATGGCAAATAATAATTGTCTTTGGATGTTGGACTGAAGCAGACATTAGTCAACCTGCTGTGATTAGAAAGGAGTGATTACTTTCAATTCAATGACAACAGTACAAGCTCAGATTGTTAACTCAACTAAGTAACTAAACAGCTTATAAGACATCTCTTCAGCTCCACTTAAATAAATTTAGCATGGATGCAAGTTATACAAGAAAGAAAGTCCTATAACAGTTGATTGTTTCTTAATGAAAAATAACAACATGGAGCAAGTCAATTATATAGGCACACAATTTAGTTGAAGAGGAGGTAATAACCCTTAATCAATCACAACAATCTTAGGTCGAGGAACCTTCCAAAATTTTCTTAGTCTAACAATTCAATGACTCAGTTAACAAATTAAGTCCCATTATGATTTCAACAAGACAAGTCTAGTGTAAATTATTCAAAATTGGACAAGCTCACAGGTAAGATCACAGGAATGGAAGAGGCCTAGAAGAGGCTAGAAGGGAAGTCAGATCAAGTAGCAAAGAACCATGTCTCTTCACAACCTAGTGATTCAAATAGGCTAACTTTCAAATGCATTAGCCATAAGAAGTGTGGGTAGTCTGCATAGTAATACCGAAGAAAATCCAAGGGAGTCATTAAAGGTGATCAAACTTATGAGTGGGAAGAGGTAGAAAAATCAATGGAAAAACAAGATAAAACCCACCTTGTAGAGACCAAGAAAAACAGAAAAAGGATGCAAAAGAATAAATTGGATACATTTGCAAATTAACTTGTCTTTTATAAAAGCATCGAAACACATGCGTAAGTAGGATAAGCTCCTTAAAGACATATTATCAAAGAAGCAAACTTGGGAAGATAATCAAAAGGCAGCGCTAACAAAGAGTTACAGTTCCATTATCACCAACCATAGGCCTTCCAAATTGAAGCTCATAGGGAGCTTTATGATACCATATGTAGTAGGTGATTTAGAGTTTGCAAAATTTCTACGCTATTTAGGCACACGTATTAACCTTTTGCCTTTGTTAATTTTTAAGACATTGGGGCTAGGCAATGTGAAGCCAACCTCGATGCTTATTCAGTAGGCAGATCAATCAATCAAGAGACCATTTGAAGTGGTCAAAGATTCATCATTAAGCTGGGCAAATTCATTATTCCTATACTAGACAACTACTTATGAACATTAGGAGAGCACTGATTTATGTTCATGAAGGAAAACTAATTGTTCAGATTGGTGATGATCACACAGAGTTCAACATGAATAATGTCTTAAAGAATCCAAGAGAAAGCAAGTTGTGTATGAAAGTAGATATAATGGATGAATGTATCAAAGATAAAGAGGAGAGCTACAATACGGAAGTAATTTATGAGGAAGATAAGATTGAGGAAGAAGGAGAGACAAAGGAGTTGGGTGCTCTAACACATTAAGACCATATTGAGAACCCAAGCACCTATACCACCCTTTATTAAAAAACACCTACTTTGGAGTTAAATCCTTTACCCACATACCAAAGGCATATTTTTCTAGGTGAGGACCAAACTTTAACCATCATTATTTCAAACCAGATAGATAAGGAATAAGAGAGTAAGGTGGTGAAGATCATAAGGAAGTAGATGAGGGCCATAGGATGGCAGATATCTAACATGTAAGGTATAAGTCCTAATTTGGTTATGTATAGGATTAACCTCAAAAAAGGAAGTAAAGTCATTAGGGAACATAAATGAAGATTAAACCCACATATGAAAGAAGTGGTCAAGAAAAAAGTATTTAAGCTGTTAGATGTAGGTATCATATACTCGATTTTAGATAGTGAATGGGCCAGCCTAGTACAATGCATATCAAAGACAGGAGGAATGATGGTAATGGAGTGAAAGTGGGGAGATGATTTCTATGCGAACAATCACAGGTTGGAGAGTATGTATTGACTATCGCAAGCTCAAAAAAGTAATTAAAAAGGATAACTTTCCTCTTCCATTTATGGATTAACTGATAGAAAGGGTGGTTGGCCATGGATTCCACTATTTCCTGCACAACTATTCAGTTATAATCAAAGTTTCATTTATTTGGAGGATTTAAAAAGGCCACTTTCACATGTCCTTATGGATCATTTGCTTATATATGAATGCCTTTTGGATTATGGAATGCTTCAGCAACATTTCAAAGGTGTATCATGTCTATCTTCACATGTATGATAAAGGAAATAATGGAACTATTTATAGATGATTTTTTAGTCTTTAGAGATTCTTTTGATTAATTCTTGATAAATTTGGCCAGAGAACTTCAAAGATGTGAAGAATCATACTTGGTTCTATATTGGGAGAAGTGTCACTTTATGGAGCACGAAGGAGTAGTATTGGGACACAAGATATCATGCCTAGGAATTGAAGTGGATAGAGCCAAAATGGAGGTTGTTGAGAAGCTTTCACCACTAGTTAATGTTAAAGGCATGTGAGCATTTTTCAGACATACAGGATTCTAGCACCACTTTATTAAGTATTCCTCATTAATTACTGCACCTTTCACCAATCTATTAGTTAAGGACGTGCCTTTCAATTTTGATGAATCTTGTTTATCTTTTTCTAATAGATTAAAGGAGGCACTAATTTTAACACCAATCTCAACGTTACTTAATTGGTTGTCACCTTTTAAAGTCATATGCGATGCTAACAACCAAACTGTGGATTATGTGTTGGGCCAATAGAAGGATAAAAGGCTACAAGTCATTTATTATGCAAGCAAGACATTAATAGGGCCCTAACTAAATTACATCACTGCTAAAAAGGGGTTACTAGTAATAATATTTGCATATTACAAGTTTCGGTCATATCTCTTAGTATCTAAGGTGATCATTTTTACCGATCACACCACGCTTAAGTATCTCTTTGGTAAGAAAGAAAAAAAAGGAAGGCTTATCTGATAGGTGTTGCTCTTACAAGAATTTGTTACTAAGATTAGAGATAAGAAGGGAGTGGAGAATGTGGTAGTTGAGCACTCCTTATGTCTTGAAGGGAGGGAAGTAGAACAAAGTGAAGATATCCCTAATGAAAACTTGATGTAACTTAACTATCTTGTGGTACCATGGTACGTTGACATAGCAAAATATGTTACAGACAGTATCCTCCCTTTAGATTTGTCTTACTAATAAACAAAAAGATTCTTGTACGAGTATACTCATTATTCATGGTATGACCCAATCCTTTATAAGACATATGCTAATCGAGTCATTAGGAAGTGTGTTTTCAAGGAATAAATGCTAGACATGCTGATGTAGTGTCATGAAGCTATCTGTGTTAGGAATTATGGAGTGAACAAAATAGTGATGCTAGTCTTAAAATGTGGTTTTTATTGGCCAAATTTGTTTAAGGATCTTTGGGAGTTTGTAGCACAATGTAATAAATGCCCAAGAGTAAGGGAAATCTTGAAACAAGATGAAATGCCTTTATCTAATATTTTAGAAGTAGAGGTGTTTGATGTGTTGGGACTGAACTTTACAGGACTATTCCCATCCTTCATATGGAACACTTATATTTTGGTCACACTGGACTTCGTGTCATGATGGGCTGAAGCAATGGCAACTCTAGCAAATGATGGAAAAACGGTCCAAATTTTGATAAAGAGATTATTTAATAGATTTGGAGTGCCACGATCTATAATAAGTGATGAAGGAGCACATTTTTATAAGAAATCTTTCAATACTTTTCTGAAAATATATGGAGTTTACCATTGTGTCACCACTCTATACCACCCATATCAAGTGCATAAACGAAAATGGTGAATCGAGAGCTTAAAAGAATATTGGAGAAGATGTTAAGTAGTTTAAGAAAGGATTAGGCATTGAAGTTGGATGGTACCTTATGGGCCTTTCAAACAACATTCAAAACTATAACTAGTAAGACCCCATTAAGGCATGTTTATGGTAAAGTTTTTCACCTACCTGTAGAGCTAGATCATAGGTCATATTAAGGAATAAAAGCCTTAAATTTTGATTAGAAGCAAGTCAGTAAAATAAAGCTTTGATAATTGAGTGAACATGAATAGTTTCAACTGAATGCATATAAGAATGCCAAGCTCTATAAGGAAAATTTTAACAAATAACATGAATCTTATATTAAGAAGAAAAAGTTCAAAGTGGGAGATGTGAAGTTACTTATAATTCAAGATTGAATTTGTTTCCCAGAAAGCTTAAGTTAAGGTTGAGTAGGTCTTTCAAAATGACACATATATTTGCGCATGGCTCTTTGGAATTGAAAAGTCAAAATAATAAAACCTTCAAGGTTAACAGAAAAAGGTGTAAACTGTATCTCGGAGGAGTCTTTTCGTAAGATAGGGAAGTGACTTCTTTCCTTTCAATTCATTAAAAAAATATTATAATGATGCAAGGTCAAGATAATGACCATAACTTACAATTTTAGGTAGTTTTTCTTGAATTCTAGTATTTATTTTCATTTTTTATAGTGGTTTGGATTATTCATTTTCATATTTGTGAAGTTATTATAAGTTAGGGAACCAATTCTGCCTTTCTTTCCAACCCTGACCATTTAAATACATCTTTTCTCTTCTTCTACATCTCACTTATCTCTCAAGACCTATCTGCCACCTTCCAAGCTCTCAAACTCTCCCAAATCTCTCTTCATTCTTAGTTTTTTCACTACTTTCTTTCATCTTTCACCTAGACAAACATTCCCCTTACATAAATCTAGTGATTTTTGAACAAAAATCACCTATTTTGAGTGGCTATTACAAGATTTCTTTAAACTTCTCTCATACATTTTTGGTTGTTCTTGTGTGTTTTTGTTGTGTTTCTTGGTTGATTTTGTAGGTTATATACTCATTCATGACAACAAGAATCAAGAAAGTTACCAAACACTCACAACCGTAGGGGAAAGTTCAAATGTCAGCAAATGGTGCACGTGATAGAATTGCAGATTTTAGCATGACTATGTAGATTTATTCAAAAGAAGAAGGTATTCAATTCCAAACTCTTCACTATAGAATTGCTATTGTACCAAGATATTTTGATTATGATATTTTAGAAATTTGAGTTTGAAAGAAAAGATCAAGACTTTGAGTAAGAAATTTGATAGGGAAAAGTTATTAATTTCGATTTTGTTGTGTGTAAGGATTTAACCCTCAAATTTCACATGATAGGTATTTTTCTAAATTTTAAATTAAAACCTCTTTTCCTGTAAGTATACAAATTGGAAATCGTAGTATAAATAAGTATCATCCCATAGGGATATATTACTCACCGAAATGATCCAAATTTTGTTTTGTTAAGGAAACTCAAATAACTAGGTTTGAAAGATCCAAAATATAAAAATTAAGAGTCATACATACAAACTTTAGGGTTGTCACAAAAGTAAGAACACAAATTTAAAAAATGGTGAATCAAAGTATCAATTTAACAACTTAGGATTGTCATTACCTAACTATGTAGTCTCTCACTTTAGAAATGTTCATTATGTTTAGTCCAAAATTTGCTAATTTCCTGGTTCTTTCACTCTCATTACTTGAACTAAATAAATCCTATTTAATGAAGTAAATGAATTATGTAAGCTCTCACTTCCTATTTTTCACTTAACTATTAAAGGGATAAGAACAGATTTTTGGACAGCCACTTTTCCATTCACGATCTCTATCCAAATGGCAAGGTCACTTGAGATATGCAGTATTCTTGGTGTAAGCCCACTCTCATGGAACTTACTAACATATTACTTAACTCCATATCTCTATGTGAACTAAGTATGTTCAGCCATATACCATAAACATCAAACATATCCATAACATTGAATAAAGTGTGGTACTACGTAGTTTAGGCAATAACAATCCTAATAACTACCTAGAAATCCATCAAAATCTCATCCAACATGTTCATAACACATCCATATCCTCTTCAATCAACAAAATACAACAAAGAAGCAAGAAAATGGAATAAGTAAGGCTTATATGTTGAAGGCAGCTTTGTGTCTCCTTGAAATCCTCTGATTCCACCTGGAATTCTTTTGGTTTTTCTCTCAATAGTGTGTTCTTCTCTCTCCCTTGGATGTCTTGCATGACTTACCCCTTTTCTAGGGTTTCAAATTGAGTTTTTTTAACCCCACTTAATGTTTAAAACGATGTAGGAAGGAGGAAGTTGCCAACGGGAATTTTCCAGAAAACTCTATTTTCCATCTTGAATTCAATCCGTGATATATCATTGATTTTTTATCCAAATTGGGTCGTTATTTCACCAATTTGAAGCTGAATTTCTCCTCTTTCTTTTTTATTGAAATGAAAAACATACAATAAGAATTGTGTCTTGTGAAAGGTTAACATTGGTGATGGGTTGGCCCAGGAAAATTCCAACTTTCCTTTGGGCCACATGACTTGCTTTCTCTTTGATTCTTCTGTCCTTCCATCCATCAAAAGCACCTTTAAACCTATTGATTAACAAAAAAATTAATCACTTTATCATGTCCAAAATACATGCAATTCATACCAACATAATGTAAGAAAAAGATGTGCAACAATGTCATGCAAAATTCATGCAAAACCTAATCTTGAAGACCTAGTTCACACAAATTCATACATATTCACATACATTCATGCATAATCATACAATTATATGAAACTAAAACAAACATAAGCTAAACAAGTTAACAAAAATCAAGTTATCATGATTAACTAACAAATTATCCTAAGAAAAGTATGTAAAAATGTCACCTATCAACTCCCCCATACTTGAACTTTTGCTTCTCCTTAAGCAAAATCAAACACAAAAATAAACTAAAGACCATAAATACACAAAAACATACATGCATACAATGTCAAAGTTGATGGCTACTGACTCGAAACATTATGCAGTCAACTTAATCATAAACAATAGTTATATCACAAGTTCAATGTATTGACTTATTTTGTTATGCCTAAGTATTTTAATATAAACATACACATCACTCAAGATATAAACAAATCATTTTTAAATCTATATCACTTATGGACATGAATTTACAATTATTGATCACTTAAATGGTTAACTATCCAAGTTTTTGATTGAGCCCAAGTTTATTACATAAATTGGTGACATTTTCATGACTTTTGTTGTACTTTTTGACTCCTATCTCTAGCTTTTGTGCTTGAATTGATTCTTGATTGTGTTCTTTTATTTTATGTAGTTTGAAGGTAAAAATTGTTACAAATCAGTATTCATTGGACTCATTAATTTTTTTAGAACAATTGATAGTGCAAACTACCATCTTTTTATTATAGGAGACTTAAGGAAAAGGGAGTCATGAAGAACATGTGGAATGAAAGAAGGCTGAAGTGAAGTCAACATTAGAATGAGGCGCAACAAGAAGTTTGCCCCGACAAAGTTGTTCTGTCGCCGTGGCAAAACATACAGAATCCAGGCTGAACTTTCGGGAAAAGTTCACCACGAAGAAGATTAATTCTTTCACCATGGCGAAGGAACCAGCAACAGAGCAAAACCTTTCAGGGAAAGTTCGCTGCTGCGAAAAAAATTTGTTGCCACCGTGAACCTTCGAAAACCTGGACCAATTTTAGAAAAACCACCCACTGTACGACCCGACCCAGCATCCTTCATTTAAAAACCTACTAAATTAGGTTAGAGCCGACGGATAACATAAGAAGGAAAGAAAGAAAACACATAGCACACTCTCGACTCTTCCTCTTTACTTGACGATCATCAATCATTTCTTTCCATTTTATCTATCGCCACATTCATTATTTATTGCTACTGCCATGGAGCTCTTGGTGGGTTTCCGGTTATGAGTTCTCCCGAAGCAATGCTTGGCTAAGAACCATTTCATGTTGAAGATGTAGCAGTGGCTTGAGTTCAATGGGCTTCAAAGGGGAGTAGTTTGTTCATATTTAACTACATTGTTGTGAACTCCTTAGTTAGGATTTATGCTTTGTAGTTTGATTTTCTTGATTATAGTTTAATCAAGTGTTGAACAATGTGTTGTGTTATTAGGCTTGTTGATGTTGAACTTGGAGCTTGAATATCTGATACATGTGATTTCCTGATTTTATTAATTCTCTTTTATCTACCTAGTTGTGTTTGATATTGAGATGATACTTAATCAGCAAATTGACCATTAGCATTAACTTACTCTTGGCACCCACCAAGATGCATTCAACAAGGTTTTAAGAAATGGAGTTCATTGATTAAAACCTTGGACTTAAAGAGTTTTTTAAGGTTCATCATTTGGAAACTAAGTGATTTTTACTCCCAAAAATATTTACTTTGAACTACGATAGCCAAAGCTCATTTTTTAAGAGAATTTTATCATATTTGATCATTATTTTAACCTTCGATTTCTTATTCAAAAAAATCCAAAAATATATTTTTTACACACTTCCCTTTCAATTAGTTTAACTTTGTTAGATCTCCAAAGAACCCCCCCTTCTTGACCAATTTAGTTTCATTTCATGACATTTAGGCTAGCTTAGATCCATTGCATTAGATTCCAATTAAGTGAGATGACTCAAGGTTACATCTTATATTGCAATCCTTGCAATTTAATTTTTTATTTGACCTCCAAGAGTAAAACTGAAAGACGAAGCGGATCAAAATGGCACCGTTTCTGGGGAACCAAGTAATTGGTTTTCCTCAGGTTAGCCATTGTCATTTTTGTTTCTCATTGAGTTAGGAACCTTTTCTTCTACGTTTCCTTTTACATAGTTTAGTGTCATATTTGTCAATAGTATAGGATTTTCATTTTCCTTTGCATAGTTTTAAAATTTTCAAAACACAAACACAAGCATACTAGCACAGTTAGACTTTTTATATTTAGCATTCTTTTTGCATTCGGATAGTTTTGAGTCTTTTCTTTGATTACTGCTTGAGCCAGGAATACATACTTTCATACATACTTTCAAATACCTTACACTTGTATCCATCACATCTCATCTTTTATTTGACTTTGTGTGCTTGTGAATAAATTTTGTTACTTTTTATTTACCTTTGAATTGTTCCTGTGCATGCCCCGGAAAGCAAAACTCCTACCTTTTTATCCTAAATTGAGAGATGTTTGAGAAAAATAAAGAAAGAAAGAATAGAAAAAGAGAGAAGTAAGGGTTTTGTTGAAGAAAAATCAAGTGAGCAAGATAGTGAGAGCAACCTTGTGGAAGGAGTGAATATGGTCGAAAACCTAGCTTTTCTCCAAAACCCTAAATTTTATATTAACCAACCTAGGAATGGTGATAATGGAGGTAATTGGGAGCATGAGAGAGTAGGTGAAAATAATGGGAATCAAAGGAGAAGGACTATTAGGGAAGCAATAACTTCTGATGTCAATTATGACCCATTTACTACTGCTTGTCCTAATTTTGAAGTTAAAGGTTACTTATTAATTCTCTTCCTAAATTTCATGGCTTAACAGGAGAGGATCCTTACATGCATTTGCAATACTTGTGCATAATTTGTCAGAGTATGAAACCAGTGGGAGCTTCACTTGATCAAGTGTTATGGAAGGTTTTTCACCTATCTCTGGAAGGAAAACCAAGAGAGTGGTACATAAGTCTTCCAAGGCATATAGCGAATGCCTACCATAACTGGCCCAATCTGAGGAAGGCTTTCTTGGAAAAGTACTTTCCAGCTTCCCGCACTTCATTAATGATGAAGGAGATTTACTCGACACACCAAGATTATGATGAGTCTCTTTATGACTACTGGAATCGCTTCTAAGATTTGTTATCTAGATGCCCCCACCATCAAATACCGGATGAACAGTTAGTGAAATATTTCTATGATGGATTGAAAAGTCAAGATAAAGGTATGTTAGATGTGAAATTGGGAGTTTCATTGACTGATCTTATAGCTTCGGAAGCATGGGATTTGATCAAGAAGATGGCTCTAAATCATCAACAGTACAGTGTGAGAGAGACCTGAGGAGTGCATGAGTTGGGTACCACAACAACCCACTCTAAAAGAATGGAGAATTTGGAGTCAAAAGTTGACTCTTTGGAGAGTAGAGTGACATCGCAATTATCCTTCATTACTGCTGAGCTGAAGAATATGAATGTGCATCACCCGACATCTTCTATGGATCTCACAGCACCTAGCTGTGATACATGTGGGTCAGTGATGCACATATCCAGTGTTTGCCCCAGTTAGTTTGAAGAAGTGTCTGCAGTGTATCCAGGATGACCAAATCAGAAATGGGACCCTTACTCCAACACTTATAATGAGAGATGGAAGCTCAACCCTAGGTTTAGTTGGAGGAATGAAGAGGGATGGGTTCAAAACAGATTTCAACAAGGGGGAGGAGCTGGTACTTCCACTAACCAGTTCCCCAACCAACAGTTTTCATGACTGTCCCACCTAAGGAAGATACCAACCAACTGCGGCAAAATATGATGACTTTGATGAAGGAAGAGCGGAATTCAAACAATAATCAATTCAATGCCATTGTTTCTCTTATTCAGCGAGATTCTTCAAAGAATGCTACTCTGTTCAATGCCTTGGAAAAGATAATGGAGCAATGGGAGACAAAAGCAGAGAACATCAACTCTTTTGTCACTCAATTTTCCAACAACATAAGTGAGAACCAAGCAAGAAATAGTGGAACCATTCCTTCAAATACTGTGATGAACCCAAAAGTTTAAATGCGATTGCTCGCCGAAATGGGAAAAAGTAAGGTATAATCATAAAGAGGATGAAGAATGTGATGAGGAGATTGATAGTGGAGAATTGCCTTTACCAAAAGAACAACATCGAGAATTCTGAATGCTCCATGGAAAAAAAACTTTTGAATGAAAGGAATTCTGAATCAAAGAACAAAGGAGCTACTTCAAAAAGTTTCAAGGAAAAAGCACCAACACATGAGCACGGGGAATCAAGCAAGGAAGAAGCCCAATGTAAGGAGGTAAACCTTTAAGATCTCCCTTTTCCTAATTCATATTTAATGAGCAAGCGTATGACTGACATTAAGCATAAGAAAGACATCGTTGATTTGTTTGGAAAAGTCGAAGTCAATGCCTCTTTGCTTGAGTTAGTGAAAAGGGTTTCGGCTTATGCTAAATATCTTAAGGACTTATGGACAAACAAAAGGAAGTTTAGGCCTAATGAGAGAGTCCAAGTGAGCTTGAATGTGTCAGCCCTTTTCAAACCCCAAATACCCGTCAAGTGTCAAGACCATGGATCTTTCATCATTCCGTGCACAATAGGAAAAGTTACCATAGGAAAGGCCTTGTTAGATCTAGGGGTAGCAATCAATGTGATGCCTAAGTCTGCTTATCAATCATTAGGAGTTAAGAGTCTAAAGCCCACATCTGTCGTTTTACAACCAGCTGATAGATCTTTTAGGCATCCAGTGGAGATTATAGAGGACATTTTGGTCCAGGTCAATGGTTTAGTTTTTCTTATTGATTTTTATGTGCTTGATATGTCTTCTGAAGTTGTGCGGGATACATCTTTGATTCTTGATCGACCCTTCTTAAGGATTGCTAGTACTATGATTAGCATGAAAGAAGGTAAGATCACCATGGAGGTATGAGATCAACAGGTGAGCTTTAATATGTATGAGTATAGGAAACACCCCATGAGGACTATTCGCTCCTAGGAGTGAACATGCTTGACGTTGTTGTTGATGATGCATGCACTGAGTTTGAACCAGCAATGAACCCATTAACCAATGATTCCTCAGAGGAAGTATTTTTTGCTGATGTTTCAGGTGAACTGTGGAGTGTGGACATTAGCATAGAAGTTGGAAGTGGTCAAGTTATCTCGCCACGGCATGGCTATGAGCCAAACGTCCCCCGGGAGTTGAAAGATCCACCATAAGCAATAGGTTGTTTCTCTTCCTTCATTTACAATGTACTTCTACTTAATGATTGAAGATGATGTTATTATGCATGAGTATGTTGACAAAGTGTGGGGGAGAAACTAATTCAGTAAGATTAGGTTTAATTTTTAGTAGGACTTAGGTTTAGTTGTTTTTTTTCAATAATTCATCTTCCTTTTAAATTCTGTGTTTTAGTAAATGCATGAAACATTTTCTATGATAGAGAAAATTTTTGTAGATGATGAATTGCATTTCGTTTAAATGATGATTAAGGACTTACATATGAGCTGAGTATCTGGTTAGAAAGTGTCATGTCTTTTCCTCTTTGTCTCTTAGGAAAACTTCACCGCAGCGTAGTACATTTTGCTGAGGCAAACTCTTCATTCGCCGCGGCCACAGTGCCTCTCAAGCCAATTTCGCCAGGGCAGGAATTAATTTTTTCGCCGCGATGTACTCTATATGCAGTCTTTGCCATGACGTACATTAATTCTTTTGTCGTGGCGAACACCTTCGCCAAGGCACAGGACCTTTTAGCACAAAACCTCCGAGGGACATTTGCCTTTTACCCTTGATGTTCTTTTGACCTTTCAGCTACCCTCTGTCTTTTTCATCATTTCCCTTACCCCTTTTCCTCAACTTACCGCCCTCTTCTTCCTCTTTCATTTTCATCTTTCTCACTCACACTTCGCCGCGGCCATTACCTTGTGACATCACCCTTTGTTCTCATCCTCCTTTAGCCATTTCGTGTGCATCGTTAGTGTCTGTGTCTCCTCCCTCCTTTTTGTAAGTTTTCCCTCTTTTCTTTGGTTCTTTCTTTGCTTAATTTCTAGTGTTAGGGTTCGTTGCAGTGAGGAAACCAATTCTTTCGTCGCAGCGTGGCGAGACTGACATGCTTCGCCGCAGTGAGGAAACTTTTCTTAGCCGCAGCGTGAAAAGTGCAGTCTTCGCCGCGACAAAAGACCAATTTCACCGCTGCGTGCTTTCCAAGTTTTGATTTTTAGTGAATTTTTTTTATTCCTTATGTTCATTTTTCCTTGTTTTCTGCAGGATTATGCCTCGAAATAAGAACCCCACCCATCATCCAACCCCGACCCCCGCGAGCTCCTCCGC
>JAOSBN010169054.1:0-20812 GCA_027563595.1 Erythroxylum suave | reverse complement strand
ATATTTTCATCATTTGACGCCTATTTAAAGAGGCAATCTAGCGTATTACGAAAATTGTCCTATTATCAATAAAATTTGAGTGTTTCTCTATTATGAGAGCTTTCTCTTGGTTCTTTGGTCAAGAAATAAATTTGCTCTCTTTAAAGTAACTTTTAGTGATTAACTTATAACTTTGGTTCCAATTAACAAGTTCAGTTGAGGTTATATTCTTTGCTTGATTTAAAAAGGATTTTGGTTTTCTTTTCCTTGTTAATTTCGATTCTTAGGAGTTCTTTCATTAAGATTCTTATGAGGAGAAGATGACGATTGCACGATAACTTTTTCATTCTCTTATGGACTCTAAGAACGAAAACATAGATGTTAACTACAGCAACTTATACCTTATATTGCTCTTACATAAAAATAATAATAATAAAGCATGTAAATAAATCCACCAAACCATCCAAAAAAGAATTAATAGAAACTCAATACCATAAGAATCAAAAGAAATAATCCAATACATATATTTATCCCTTACTCTAATCCTTGATTAAAGGACAAGTCTTTGAAAAACTGGTAAAGTTATTCTTTTGTGATGTCCCTCCCCTATGCCCTTGCAAAACAGAAAGTTTTGTGCATTGAGTTCAAAAAAAAAAAAATCTAATCCTTAGCCACTACATCATATTTGAAAATAACAAAGCCCATGACACCATTATTCATTAACAAAATGAATAAAGATATATATTAAATATTATTATACTTTTTAGTATAAATAACGATATGTGAATATTATAAATCAATAAATTAGCTTATTTGATATATACCATCCTTATAATAATCACCTCCTTGTGATATGAAAAAAATTTCTTATATGTCTGTTAATATTTTTAGTAGATAAAATTATCTCTAATAACTAGTAGTTTATATTTTAAAATAATAATAAAAAGTGAAAACAAGAAAATAAAAAAATTGTATATTTTTATCTTAATATATTATTTATTATATAAAAATTATAAATATATGATATCCAAAAAATACATTCATCATGCAATAATATGATAATATAAATAATATTTTTTAAAAAATATTCCTTGTATTAAAAAGCTATTTATTTAAATAATTATTTAGAAAGACTATGTCAATTATGGTTATACAAAACTGCTAAGATAAAATAGGCAATTTAAACATTAACATTTGCATAAAAATTTAATTTAAACTTAAATATTTTAAAATGTTTAAAATAAATCTTACTATTTCTAAAACTTTTAATTTGAACTTCAAATTAATAGAAACCTAACTTTTTATTGAAAGTTATATCAATTTTAAAGTGTTTAATTTTTTATTATTTATTATTACCCTTCCTATAAATTGCCACATGAGATATCCCTAGCTCTGCCGCTTTTTCCTCCACAGCATTGCTTGATTCTTTTTTTAATAGAGGTTTAGGAATTAGGGATTCATTTCCAAACATTCGGCCGTTAGTTCATCGCACTCTAGGAGCTTTGGATGTAGATGACCATAAAATGAGGCAGTGCTTCTTGTGGGACATCATCTTTCTGCAAAAGCTTCTCGTCACTTGTTACTCTTTTCGAGCTCAAATCCTTGTAATAGAGTTTCCTGTTGAAGGTTTTTCATTCTATGACTTGGTTATGGTCCTTTGGTGTTGACGGTAGGTTTCACATGATCTATACTTGCCACCTGATAACATTGTTGAAAAATTCTAAAAAATAGAAAATGTTCTGTTTTCCTCAGCATAATTATCATCTTCGACTACATCATTGTAGCTCTTTGTATTTCTTGAAGACAAACATTTAAGTTGTAAAGCCGTAATTTCTATGGTAGCAGAAATGATGGCTTTTATTGGTGAGTGATCTCAATAAAAAGTGGTGTTGAAATGGGCCTTATTGCTAGAATATTTAGACATTTAAGTTGAATTAACTAATTCTTTATCGATTCTTTTCTTGGGATAACTACTTCCCACTTTGTTATTGTTCCAAATTTAATATTGTCTACCGTACCTCATACTTGGTAGCTCAAATTCTTTGAATACTTGTCATTTTTTGAAATGAGGTAATTGGGATTGGATCCATGAACAAGGGCTAAGTTGTGATTTCAATTTGACGAAATTAGATAGGAAGTTAGAATTTAATAAAGTTTAAATTAAATATTTTCAAACGGTAAAGTTCTTTTAAAATAAATTATGAAACAAATATTATTGTTTCAATTATTTCTTTTATTAAAATTATAATCATGAAAATATTATTTTTCCAAAATCATTGCTTAAGAAATACTAACTATTCTACTCTTGTTTAAATATAATGAATAAAATTTAATGCTTTCCACATTTTCATTTTGTATGATTTTGACTTTGAAAATTGTTATTTATGGGATTAGAACTAAAACATAATTGACTTTTATTTTTATTATTACAAGTTTATCATTTTTATTTATACTCAAGTATCATTTGTATTTTTTAGGAAAATATTTTTAATTTAAAAGTGAGAAAATTTAATTTTTATATTAGAAATTTGATAAAAGTAAAAATTTACGATTTGTATTTCATTTTCATCTACTAATATAATTAAAATTTTTGTGAAAATATATTTATTATTAAAATCATATAATGATAAAATTAACTCATTAAAAATCTTAGTCAATATTTTAAAAGATATTAATGATGAAAATTTTATTGGCATATTTTGAATATCAGCAACACCAATAAGAATGTTGAAACGACAAAGTTTTAAAATGGGTAATTCTTTTCGTAAGAGTTGCGGTAGAATAATCTAAGCATTCTTAGCATCAAGTTACCATTATACGGAGGGATCAAAATCTCATGAAAGTTTGTTTGAACAGTGCAAGGGCGAGATTACGAAGTTATATACTTCTTATTCGAAAAGGTGTTCTCATCATAACGTAATATTGAAAGGAGTTTATGCTATAAGGAACCAAGCCGAAAGCTGCAAGCTTTGTCAGTCTACACTTAGGTAGTATATAGATTAGTTAGCTTGCCAAAAAGAAAACATCATATCAAGAAGAGAAATGTGAAGAAAACATGAAGAATCACAAGGCCAAACATCAAAATTGCCTATTGTTACGATTTACATATATCTAGTTCTACTATTTTGATTGTTCCAGACATGCCTAATCTTATGATTAACATGCAATATTTCACATTAGAGTTGCTTTTGTTGTTGGACCACTAATATAGATGCTTTGATGTCAATATCCTATAAACAAGCAAGTCTCCAATTGGGCCTAATTCTGAGTAATCCATCCAATATGTTGGATGTTCTAACTGAGCGTGCTTCTCTCCACGCCTTCTTCCAAGAATGAAAAGACTATAATTTTGTACCATAGAAAGGATTGTCAATTGATGTTGGACCAAAAGAAAAAGGAGACTCCATGCAAGTTGATGCTAGCAGTAACCAGCCTAAAATTAGTCCCACTATTAGATGAAGCTAATTGTTTGGAACAGCTGAGGTTTAGGATATGCCCAACTTCGTAGATCGGTGAAAGAGCTTATTAAGGAGTATAAAGTTAATATCCTTTGCTTGCTTGAGATAAAAGCTGACTTACTAACGGTGGAAAAAATGGCAAAATTTTTGAAAATTTCCAATTACTTTGTGGTTCCATCAGATGGCAGGGCAGGTGAGATTGCTTTATTTTGGAATTATATTTCTTGTAAGTTGGATATTCTTAGTTCTACTTCTCAATGTATCCATGCTAGATGTGAAATGAACTTAGTCCAACAGATCATATCCTTAATATATGTACAGCCAAGCTGTCAATAAAAGGATCTTTTTTCGGGCTGAGATGACTGCGTTCTCTCAAACTATTTCTTCTTTATGGCATGTCGCTGGCGTCAGTGACTTTCTGCTTTTGATGAATTATGGAGAGTCCATAATGGAAATGTGGATGGTTTTAATAGAATTCTAAAGTTTAGAGAGCGATGGGAGGCTTGTGAGTTGTTAAATGCTAGTAAGTCAGGGTGTAATTTTACTTGGATTAAACATATCGGGGGTTGTATTGTTCTTCAAGAGAAACTAGATTGACTACTGTCGAATGCGGCAGTCCTCTCTTCAAATCCAAAAGCCAAAGTTATGGTGCTTCCTTGCTTTTATTTGGATGACCACCTCTTTTTATCAACTTCCATGGTGTGCAATTTTCCTCAAAACACAGGCCCTTCGTTTGAAGCAGCTTGGTTGACGCACCTAGATTTTTTGGTCATGCTTTCGTCGACATGGGAAAAGGGTAAGGGTTTCTTGCCACAGGCAGTTGTGGCAGTAACAAAAGCAATTACTATATGGAAAATTTAAGTTTTTGGGAATATCCACAAAAAGAAACGTTAGTTACTGGCAAGGACTCAGGGGATTCAAAGCTATGCTGATTATGAAACTTCGGACTTCCTTCAAAAGCATGAGATTTGCTTACGGGGTGAGTATCAACAGCTTCTTTTTCAGGAAGAATTGTTATGGTTTCAAAAATCACGATTGGATTAGGTGCAACATGGGGAAAGGAATACAAAGTTCTTTCACTTAACAACCATGGTTTAACAACATAGAAATTTGATCTTGGGATTGAAGGTGAATGATCCTTGGGTGACATATGCAGATTTCTTAGGTCAACATATTACAGAATTTTATTCTACTTTATTTAGGCGCACAACTTGTTAGTAGCTAATGGAAGCTTATGACTCTTTTTGCTTAAAGATTTCTAAGGAAGAAAAACTTGTTTTGATCTCCCCGTTATAGCTCAAGGAGGTGAGATTAGTAACTTTTTCTATGAAAGGCCTATAAGCTTCAAGACTAGATGAAATTCCACCACTTTTTATCAGAAGCAGTGGCATGTAGTAAAAAAATAGTGTTCCAATTTGTTAAGATGACCTTTGCAACTCGAAGGGCGATTTAAATGTTTTGTAAGCACACATTGTATTAATCTTGAAGGGTAATTTTCCGACAACGCTGAAGGACTTTTGTCCTATTACTTTAGTAAATACCTAGTACAAAATTTGTCCAAGTTACTAGTTAATAGGTCGTAGCCTATACTCCAACGCATCATTGCACCTTTTCAAAATAGTTCTCTTACAGGCAGGAGTACCATAGACAACATTCTGATTACTCAAGAAGTGGTGCATTCTCTTATGGGTCGTACGGGGAGTACAGGGGCCATGATAGCCAAAATAGAACTCCAAAAAGCTTATGACACTGTATCCTGGAGCTTTATCCATGAGGTACTAATCTTTTATGATTTCCCTGTTGGTTTGATAGACTTGATCATGTTTTATGTCTCCAACATGCATTTTGCTATGATCTGGAAAGAGCAGGTGATGCCGGCTATTAAACCTCAACAAGGCTTATGATAAAGGGATCCCTTATTGCCCTACTTATTTATTTTGGTGATGGAATGTTTCTCATATATGATTCTGGAGTGGGTAGACCAGAAACTGTGGCGTCCAGTGAAGGCATCGAGATTTGGTCTAAACGTGTCGCATCTTTTTTTCGCTGATGACTTATTACTATTTACAGAGGCCTTCGAATCCTAAGTTCATATCATCTTTGACGTCCTTGATGAATTACTAAAGCTTCAAGCCTACGATTTAGTGTTGAGAAATCTAAATTGTGGATATCACCAAATGGTTTCCTTCAAAAGGTCATAGTTCTGAGTCAGTTGTCTACAATTCCACTCAAAAGCTTGCGACTTACCTTGGGGTGCCAATTATTTATGGTAGAGTCTCTAAATCCACTTATCAGCATGTTATTGACAGAGTGCTAAAACAACTAACCAGCTGGATAGGTAAGGTCTTAAGCTATGCAGGGCGACAGACTCTTATCCAATCCACCTTAAACTCAATCCCGATATATACTATGTAAACCCAATCCACCTTAAACTTAATCCCGATATATACTATGTAAACAAAATTGTTATCGGTGTTCACTAGCAGGCAGTTGGATTAACAAAGTCGGAATTTTCTCTAAGGGTACAGTAGACACATCTAAGGGACATCTTGTGAATTGGGATCGAGTTTTTTGACCGAAAGGGACTGGCAATTTAAGTCTATGAAAAGTGAGAATTTCAAATGTGGCATTGTTGTCAAAGGTGGATTGGAAATTGCAAACAAGACAGGAATCTTTTTGTTTAAGTATTTGAAAGGATCCCCTTTCATGAATATGGAAGTTCGGGGACGTGCATCTTTTACTTGACAGGGGCTACTCAAAACAAAAGAATATGCGAGAAGGGGTTGCCGATGGTCTATAGGTGATGGGAAGTATGTTAGCTTGTGGTATGACTGGTGGGTGAGGACGGGGCCTTTGGTTAAGCTGGCCCTTCCAACCATACAACCTCTACCGTTATCAACCAAGTTGGCATCAATTCTGCAACTAGATGGCTCATGGCAATGTGATGCTCTGAGGTCTATCCTTCTGGCATCATCCCTTAAAGAAATCTAAGCGATGCCAATTCCCCTTCACGCAAAAAAGGAAGATCACTACATATGGGAATGAGATAAACACGACCAATTCTTTACTACTTCAACTTATAAAGGCCTTGCAAACCAGATTACCACTAATGCAAGGTTGGGGTCCTGCCTTTGGATTTGGAAACTACACGTGCTAGAGCAGGTAAGATTCTTCCTGTGGTTGGCATTTTTTAATTTCTTGAACTTTAATAAGGTCTTATACTATAAAGGAGTAATTGTTAATCAAGGGTGCACCTTTTGTGCAATTGGGGAAGAAACTCTGAATCACTTTTTTAGATAATGCCCCTTTGTTGTTAGTTTGTGGTGTTGTGTCTCTTGCAGATTTGGTATACAGGTATTACATGATGCTTCTTTTCCTGAGTGGCTGGAACACCACTCCTCTATGACAAATAGGGTACGCAGACACCTTATTTAGGGTCCATTGTTCACTTCCATCTTATGGAGCATTTGGAAGGCATGCAATAAACTACTGATTAATAGCACCCATTCTAGTATGGAATTAATACTACAGTATGCAATAACACTAGCAGTCAATTGCTCTGTTGCCCATATTTACTCAACGTCTACTTCAAATTGTTCTGGCCAACTGATCTATTGGCATCCCCCCCCTAGCTAGTATTCTTATACTTAATACTAATGGATCTCAACAACTTGTTGATGGTCATGCTTCAACTGGTGGTTTGCTTCGGGACTCATATGACACGTGGGTGGTGGGTTTTCTGTTGAATATTGGCTTTTCCAGAAGCCTTGATGTCAAATTATGGGGGATATGACAAGGTTTGATTTTAGCCAAGACGAGTAATATTAGCCAGCTAATTATCAAACTTAATGCTAAGATTGTTGTCTAGTTCCTTCGAACTGGTGTCATTGCTTCACACCCTTATCATACTTTAGTTAGCGATTGTTTGGAGCTAATTAAGAGAGGGTAGATTATCGACATTAGACACATTTGCCATGAAGGAAACCATTGTACGGATCAACTTGTTGACTTAGCACATTCCTTACCATAGGGTTTTACCTATTATGCAGACCCTACGGTGCCTCTACATCCTCTTCTTGCAGAGGATCGCGAGAATATTAGGGTACTGTGTCCTTAATTGCTTTTTTGGTTGTTGTTATTTGTTCTTTAGTAGTAAAAAGAAAGAAAGGATTGTCAACGCAGTGTAAGGTCCATCGCTCACTTCATGCTCTATGTAGAATACATATTCATCATAACCTATGTCCCGCTTCACCTCTTTCAACTCTTCCTCGTCAAGAATTATGTCCTTCATAATTATTGCTAGCTTGTGCTTCCCCTCTTCCAGCTCCACCATCGTCAATATAGGGAATGAACCTCATCATTGTGAGGATTGTGTTTGAGTTCTTGGTCATTTGTTTAGCTAAAAATAAGGCCTATCTATCATTTGTACCTTCAAAGAACAACATACACGCAGAAATGGATAAGTCAAATGATAATCATCACTGTGGATGAACAAATTTTCCTCAACTAAAGTAGACACCAACCGAGCATGAAGATTTGAGAAGGACCTTCACATTCAAAGTCCTCAGCTTTTCATCTTCTAACTCAATCTTCCTGCAAAATAGACCACTTGGTATAGAAAGGAAGGAGGATAAAGGACGTGAGTATTGGAGATAATCTCTCTTGATTTCCACTCATGGATATATTATCTCCGTAATCTTTGTACTTATCTATTGTAACCATACTTATCATATATAGGTAGAGTCTAGAATATTCTTACACTGTATAAATATTTTACCATTGTTAATCAATAATCAATCCACCTTTGATATTCATTATGGTATCATGAGTTTGGTTCATCGGAAACCCTAAACTATCTTTTTTTTCTGCTTCTTCTTCTTTGTGACTTCTCACTAAGTCACAGCCGCCATGTCTGTGTTTTTTGATGAGTCCAATGTTGTTCGTAACACAGCAGATCCACAACACTCTCTCATTGTTCCCAAATTTGCCCACTATACAACAATCAAATTAACCCCTTCAAACTATCTGTCTTGGCAGCAACAGTTCTTTACTATAATGTGTGGTTATGGCCTTCATGGATTTCTTGATGGATCGTCTCTTCAACCGCCGGAGTTCAACACAGCTGCTGATGGTTTTGTCACTGCAAATCTGGCACATGAAAGCTGGAAACGTCAAGATCACTTGATCTTTGGTGCACTTCTGGGCACTCTATGCCCACTGTTTCTTCGTTGCTTCATAGGATTGACAATTCTCATGGTGCATGGCTGCTATTACATGATACCTATGCTAAACCTAGTAGAGGTCATGTAAAACAACTCAAAACACAGATCAAAACAACTATTCAGGGATCCAAAGGTGTCTCAGAATACCTTCAATTCATCAAATCACTAGCAGATCATCTTGCTTTGCTAGGCAAGCCCGTGGATGACGAAGATCTTATCGATCAAATCTTGGAGGGCCTTGATCTGGTTTACAAACCAATTGTAGAGGCGGTGAATGCACGAGACACTTCTATCACATTCGATGAACTTCACGAAAAATTGATTAATCATGAACTCATTGTCTGACCCACTCCGGCTACACCATTACCCAGTCTGCCAATTACTGCTCACGCTACTGCTACCCAACATCGGCCTCGAGGTCCCCGTGGTTCTACCTCCCATCTACCTGTATCGCCTCTACCGCATCAGATGCCTGCACAGTCGCACAGTCAGTCAGCTCGTCCCTCTTGTATGCCCCGTCCATTTCTGGGAACTTGTCAGGGCTGCGGTGTTAAGGGACACCGCATTGCTCAATGCCCGCAGTATGACTGGATTGTCCAGCAGGCCATTCCCCAGCAGAACTCTTCCAGCCCTCGTGCACCTGCTTGGCGGTCACCTACAGCATCACAGTCTACGCCTTGGGCAGCCTCCGCCTGCAGCAGCTTGGCAGCTGAGGCCTACACCTCCTTGGCAGCAGCCTCGGGCTCATATTGCAGCAGTCGGCCAGTCTCCTGCTAATTCATGGTTGCTCAACTCTGGGGCATCATACCACATTGCTTCAGATCTAGCAAATCTATCTCTCCACTCACCCTATACCGCCAATGATGAGGTTGTTCTTGGTGATGGCACGTCCTTGGCCATTAGTCACATTGGTTCTACGTCTCTTCCCAACACTTCCACTCCTTTACATTTATCTCCTGTTTATTGTGTCCCCAATATGCAAAAGAACTTAATTTCAATCTCTAAACTATGTTCAACTAATAACGTGTCTGCTGAATTTTTCTCTTCTGGCTTTGTTGTAAAGGATCTCAGCACGGGAGCTATTCTCCTAACGGGACCAACCAACCAAGGACTTTATGAGTTGCCCGCCTCATTTCCGTCTTCGCAACCTGTCCTTTGTTTCTCCAGCATTAAGACAAGTCTCGCTGATTGGCACCATCGTCTAGGTCATCCTGCCTTTCCCCTCTCCAAGCACACTGTTTCTTCTTTTAAATTACCTGTTCCTAGTTTACATTCCAATAATATCTGCGATGCATGCAGTTGTAATAAGAGCCATAAGCTCCCCTTTTCTGAGTCGACAATTGTGTTGTCTAGACCATTAGAATATATTTACTCTGATGTTTGGACTTCACCTATTGTTTCAAATGAAAATTTTAAGTATTATGTTCTTTTTATTGACCATTTCACAAAATACATATGGCTATATCCACTACACCACAAATCACAGGTTTCTAAGGTTTTTCCTCGATTCAAAGCATTGGTTGAAAATTTCTTTGGCGCCCATATAAAATGCCTCTACTTTGATAATGGTGGGGAATACATTGCCCTTGCCCCCTTCCTTGCCACACATGGAATCACACATCTCACCACCCCACCCCATACCCCTGAACACAACGGTTACTCCGAAAGGCTTCATCATCACATTGTTGAAACAAGACTCTCTTTACTCACTCATGCCTCTATCCCCCGCACCTACTGGCCTTATGCTTTCGCCACAGCTGTTTACCTCATCAATCGCCTACCGACACCTACCCTTCAAATGTTCTCACCCTTTCAACGCCTTTTTGGCAACCCCCCCAATTATGCCAAACTCTGTATCTTTGGATGCCTCTGTTGTCCCTGGCTTTAACCCTATACCTCCCATAAACTTGATCCCCGCGCTATTCCATGTGTTTTCCTCGAATATTCTCTCACTCAAAGTGGTTATCTATGTCTAGATCGCACCACCTCTCACATCTATGTCTCTCGCCATGTTCAGTTTGTTGAGGAAATTTTCCCTTTTCGCTCTCCTCTTTCTTCCTCTCAGCCATCAAACTTGACTTCTCCTGCTACTTCGAATCCTCCATTTTTCACAGTTCCACAAACTCTACCTCCATCTTCATCCCTGGCATCCGGTGGTCCCGCTCCCAGCTCCAGTGCAGTCCTCGTCATCAACTGAGTCAGACTCTGATCCGCCTTCCTCCTCTGACTCTGCTCCTCCTTTTCCGCAAAATATTCATCCTATGGTAACTCAAGGTAAAAGTAACATTCAAAGGCCCAATCTGAAATTTTCTTTAGTTGCTCAGACTCACTCTTCTTCTTCTCTTGAACCTACTACTATGACTCAGGCTTTAAAGGACCCTAAGTGGTGGCATGCTACGTCTGAAGAGTTTGATGCTCTAGTCAGCAATGGGACTTGGGAATTGGTTCCCCCATCTACTGCTCAAAATGTTGTTGGGTGTAAATGGGTTTTTCGTATCAAGCATAATTCTAATGGATCTGTTGACAGATATAAGGCCCGTCTTGTTGTTAAGGGTTTCCATCAGCGTCTTGGCGTTGACTATCATGAGACTTTCAGTCCAGTTGTCAAGCCTACTACCATTCGGCTTGTTCTCACTCTTGCTGTGAGCCGTGGTTGGTCTCTCCGGCAACTTGATGTTAATAATGCCTTTTTGCAGGGTAATTTGACTGAAGATGTATACATGGTCCAACCTTCGGGATTCTCCGAAACTGATCATCCATATTATGTTTGCAGGCTTCATAAAGCCATCTATGGGCTCAAACAAGCCCCTCGCGCATGGTACTCTGAGCTACGTAACTTTCTTCTCTCACAGGGGTTTCACAACTCCAGATCAGAAACATCTTTATTTATCTACAATTACTGTGGTGTTGTTCTTTATCTTCTTATCTATGTTGATGACATTATTGTGACAGGCAATGACTTCTTGGTAGTCCAGCAGTTTATTGATGTTCTTGCTGCTAGATTCTCTCTTAAAGATCTTGGCACTCTATCATATTTTTTGGCGGTTGAAGTTGTCCCACATTCGTAGGGGCTTCTTTTATACCAGCGCAACTACACTTTAGATCTTCTATCTCAACTTCATATGGTTGATGCCAAACCAGTTCTCACTCCCATGGCGTCTGATCAATGACTTACCTTGGATTCCGATCCGACCTTCGATGATGTTACACAGTATAGTACAGTTGTGGGCAGTCTCTAGTATCTTACACTGACAAGGCCAAATATTTCCTTTACTGTGAACCATCTTTCTCAGTTTATGCATCGTCCCACCACCACTCATTGGGTTGTTGTTAAGCGTCTTCTTCGCTATCTCTGTGGGACATTGGACCACGACATTCTTCTGCGCAAGCATTCACCCATATCTCTCTATGCCTTTACTGATGCAGATTGGGCTAGAGATAAGGATGATTGGATTTCCACTGGTGCTTTTCTTGTATATCTGGGTGGTAGTCCTATTTCTTGGAGCTCCAGGAAGCAGACTTCTGTAGCTTACTCCTCCACTGAGGCAGAATATCATTCTATGGCATCCACCGCTGCCGAAGTTCGATGGATTTGTTCTCTTCTTACAGACCTTGGTGTTTCTCTTCCAAGTGCACCAGTTATCTACTGTGACAACATTGGTGCTACTTACCTATGTTCTAATCCAGTTTTTCATTCTCACATGAAGCATATCGCCATTGACTTTCACTATGTTCGGGAACAGGTTCAATTTCTTCTTCTTCGTGACAAGATCGGACTCTCTACTCGGCCGTCCCACTTGAGGGGGCGTATTGGAGATAATCTCTCCTGATTTCCACTTATGGAGATATTATCTTCGTAATCTTTGTACTTATCTATTGTAACCATACTTATCATATGTAGATAGAGTCTAGAATATTCTTACACTGTATAAATATTTTACCATCATTAATCAATAATCAATCCACCTTTGATATTCATTAGTGAGGATGTCAAGTGCTAGAGTTCATATATCCTAATACATTAGGTTGTTGAAAGATTGTATCTTTTCTTGCATATTAGATTTGCTAAACTGTCAATCATATAGTCTGTTATGTTTTTGGATTTCTGTTTTAAGATTTGATTCGTCTATGATTTTTAAAAACAATTTTTTATTTTTCTGCTTGTATAAATTTAGTTCCAATAAATGAGAAATCATACTAGCTTATTCTCACCTCTCTCTTTTTCAAACTTTTCTTTTCAAGAACCAACAAATTGATATTAGAAATCACAGTGCGGAAAGAACCAAGAAGCACAAGGCAAAGATCTTTATTCATTCAGTGGTTACGAAATCAATTTTCACAAGAACAATGGCTTATGAGCCACCAATGTATGCTTAGGATGCACTCAAGGAGGCATTTCAAGGTAACGGCAGAACCAAGCATGTGCAAATTCTAAATCTTAGACATGAGTATGAGGTTTTGAGCGTGAAGGAGACTGAAACAATAAAAGAATATTATGATAAACTTCTATCCATTATGAACAAGATCAGGCTGATGGGTAAGGAATTTCCAGACATGTGGAGAAATTGCTGGTGAGCTTCCCTAAAAATTTTGAAAAAAAAAATCTCATCTCTTGAAGGCTCCAGAGACCTTACACAAATTTCTTTGATTGAGCTTGTTAATGTTTTACAAGCTTAAAAGCAAAAAAGGGCCGTGAGAAAAGAAAATGTGTCCAAGGGGGAGCATCCAAACCAAAGAAAAGGAGCAGATTCAACAAGTTGGAAAAAGCCAAAGGCAGTACTAGAATAAGAAGAATATAAAGGAAGGTGACAGCAGCAAAGATGGGAAAAAAAGAATGGCAGATATCCTCGACTAATCGACAGTGATTATACTCATTTTATGACATTTGATAAGTCCATGTTTAAAGATCTTGATAGAACCAAGTTTTCAAATGTCATATTGGAAATGGAGAACTTATTGAAGTCAAAGGTCGAGGGAATGTCGCAACTGAGACTCCTTCAGATATAAAATTTATCTTAGATATATTGTTTGTGCCTGATTGATCAAAATTTGTTGAGTTTTGAACAGTTACTTGAAAAGAATTATTCTGTGATATTTAAAGATGAAAACTTATGTGATATCCCTGCTGGCTATAAATTATTCTCTATGAAGATGAAAGAGAAGAGTTTTTCAGTTAAATTGGTTCAGGCTAATAACTGGGCATATTCTAGCTCATTTGACTAATCAGAACTTTGGCACAAGAGGTTGGGATACTTTCATTATGCTACACATAATTATATGCATAAGAATAAGCTTGTGTAGGATTTCCCTATTGTTAAAGGTAGTCCTGAGCCTAGGCAGGGGCAGGCAAGGCATCTGCTCAAAGCCCACCCTCATTAAGGGCTTACAAGAGAGTAGTAAATCTAAAAAATCTTGTCTTCATCAAGTGTCTTTTACCATTAACAAGCAAAAGTAAGGGAAAAGGTAACAATACTTCCCAGGATCATCCAAACAAAGAGCAAAGAATCTGTTAAAGCAATATGGATACATCAAAATGCTCTAAATCTGAAAGGGGAGACTTGGACTCCCTCTCTCAAGTTGGTCACCTGCCTAAAAAAGTTCGCATATGCAGTAAAGAAGAGGACCCATCATCACGACCGAAACTGGCTTATAGCGCTGCAGTCCTAGGAGAACAGGTAGTGGATGAAGGGGAAACAGAACTTGATTGGCTAGATGAGGATCTGGTTAAGAATGAGGAAGGCAATATCATGTCAATGATGGGGGAATTGGGTGGAGGAATTGAATTATCTCATACCTTCAAATCGCGACTAGAAAAGCAGTGGGAAAAAGCGGTAGTACTGAAATTGCTTGGCAGACGTGTTGGTTATAAAATGTTATGTTCTCGTTTGAAGATAATGTGGAAACCGATTGGCCCTATGAAAGTGGTAGATTTGGATTACAATTTTTTCCTCGTTAATTTCATTGAAGATGATGACTTTGTCAATGCCTTAACCTATGGACTTTGGGTAATCTTAGGGCATGTCCTTTCAATCCAACGATGGAATCTTGCTTTTCAACCGTCGTAAGGTAACATTACAAAGGTGGTGGTATGGATCAGATTTCTCGCGTTGCTATTTCTCAATTTCATCCAATGATAGTCACAGCTCTGGGAAATCTAGTCGGCCAAACCATAAAGATTGATAAGGTTACAAAGCATGCTCAATAGGAAAAATTTGCAAGAGTTGCAGTGGACATTGATCTTAATGTTCCGTTACATTTTTTAGTGGAGCTCGATGGCGAAACCTTAATGGTGGCTTTCGAGGGATTGCCACATATTTGCTTCCAATGTGGGATAGTGGGATACAAATCCGGGAATTGCCCGATCAAACAACATGCTCAAGTATGAAATCAATAACCTTTGTATAACACGGAGGCATATGTTCAGGGCGTGGAGGTTGGAACAAACATAGAACCAACATATCTAACGAAGGAAGCGGTCATAGAGGTCTATGGACCATAGATCCAGGTACAATAGAAAGTTTAACGAAATACGAAGAGATTTCAGATTCAGTAACAATCACATAATCTAAGAGATGTTCATCAAGTGAGAGGATCTCAGTATTCAACTTTTTTAGAACAAGAAATAATGGGTGTAATTAATAACAAATTGACAACTTCACATACACATGGCCTCTCTTCAGGGTTAGGGCAAAGAGTTGATTTGGATTTATTAGTGGAGGCAGCAAGGAAGCAGTCTCATGGGCTGGAATCGTCTACTTATAGACTCAAAATGAAGTTAAGGGCTGCTTTTAGAGGGAAGAAGGTGGCCCACCAGAAGATGGGCATTATTGAACGTACAATTACCAGAGCAACATCTGAGAAAGACTTAGGCCCTTTTACAAATATATAACCACTGCACAGTTCAAAGGATCAACACATTGTCTTCACTTTAAGCTCTTGTAACGAAATACTCTGTGATAGTAAAACTTTATTGTTAAAGGAGATGGCCGAGGGGGAAAGCGGACGCCCCATGGAAGGCTTTGAGGGAATCACAGACTCTCACAGAAACAGTGGGGTTAAACACACACTTCCTCCTTCCAAACCTTTAGATCCTATGGATGACCAGACATGGATGGAGGAAGAAGATTCGAGTGAATAGGGCATCGTAGAAGAGATTGTACAGCAGACTTTGGGAGGCGACATTAGAGATGGTCGTAAAGGAAGTTAGGAAATCTCTCAGACTTAGGAGTGTGATATTCCATTCATTAGATTTTCAATTATGTCGATGGTCATTTAGAATTGTCAAAGGGCTGGAGGGGATAGATTTCATACTATTTTGTAGAATTATATTAACATATATAAACTAGGAATGTTGGTATTAGTTGAAACCAAAATTAGTGGAAGGCGAGCTAACGAAGATATGTGTAAATTGGGTTTTGATTATTCCTTCTTAGTAGAAGCAGATGGTTTTGTAAGAGGGATTTAAATGTTATGGAAGATAGATTTTGAAGTCTTCATGGTGTTAGCTCATAGACAATTTATACACACCACAATCACGTATGGGACCTCAACCTTTGATTTTACTGTAGTTTATGCTAGTCCCTAGTTTGCTACTAAAAAATTCCTATGGTCATATTTGTGTTGGATTGTAAGCCAAGTCACCAAACCTTGGATTGTTGGAGGAGATTGTAATGCCAAATTTGCTATTTTCGATAAAAGGGGTAGGTCTTCCTCAATACTGGTAGTTTATAAAACTTTTAAGGATAGTGTGCATTGTTGTAGACTTCTTGATTTAGGTTATATAGGGTCGAAGTTTACATGGCGGAGAGGGAACATTCAGGCTAGACTAGATAGAGTGTTATGTTCCTCAATATGGATGGAGGCATTCCCACATATGATCAATCAACACTTACCTTTTTTTGGCTTAGAACATCATCCTATGCTAATACAATTTGAAAGGATGAATCTAAGTGTCCTATGCCAGCCAATGTTTCACTTTCAATTAACCTGGTTAGCTCATGAAGATTTTGATACTGTGGTGGAAGAAAATTGGCCCCCAACAATGACAAACTTTAATGTGTCCTTAGCTAAGTTCTCTGCCTAACTCACGAGGTGGAATAAGTTAGTTTTTGGCAATATTTTCCATCGAAAAAATGGCTATTAGCTCATTTGGATGGCATCCAAAAGGCAATGGAGTTTGATGATTCTGACTCGCTTTTGGATTTGGAGGATAAGCTTTGTGGAGAATTAATAGAAGTCCTTTATGAGGAGGAGATTTTTTGGAATCAATAATCCCAATGTGCTTGGTTGTCACAGGGTGATCGTAATACCTAATACTATCACACAGTAACTATGGCAAAAAAGAAGAAGCTGAAGATAAAGAGGTTAATTGATACTGATGGCAATATGATTTCTGATCCCGTGTAACTGTGACTGTTGGCCAAAACATATTTTGAAAAGTTGTTTGCTATCGAATATGTGACTACGTATCGGTATCCAATTACTAGTGCCTTTCTTACTTTAACAGAGGAAACAGTGTAGGAACTTGCTGGTCTAGTCCATGCGACAGAAAGCAAGAATGTGGTTTTTATAATAAACCCAAATAAAGCTCTGGGGGTAGATGGTTTCAATGCCTTATTTTTTAGAAACAATGGGGAAAGGTTGGACCCGCAGTAGTGAATTTTATTTAGAAAATCTTCGGATATGAGCGATGGGAGTCGGAGGTGAATCAAACTGTCCTGGTACTACTTTCAAAAGTTGCTTCTCCAAACTCTATTACTCAATTTCGACCTATCAGCCTCTGCTTGGTCATATGTAAGGCAATTTCTAAAGTGATTGTGAATAGGCTAAAGCTCACCTTGATTATCTGGTGGCACATCATCAATGCAATTTTGTTCTGGGAAGGCATATAACTAATAATATTATCAATGCTCAGGAGGTTATACATTCGATTAGAAAGGAGCAGGAAAAGACTGGAATCTTTGCTATCAAAGTTGATTTTGAAAAAGCATACGATCGACTTAGTTGGGATTTTATCAATGACATGTTAAGGGATATTAGCTTTCCAAAAAATTTAACCAGCCTCATTATGAAGTGTGTGTCCACGGTATTAATGCAAGTTTCTTGGAATGGAAATCTATCTAATCTTTTTACTCCCTTAAAGGGTATTAGGCAAGATGACCCTTTATCACCTTATCTCTTCGTGCTCTGCACAGAACAGTTAGACCATTTTATATCCTATGAGGTTAGCAAAGGGGATTGGAAATCAATTTGGATTAGTAAACGGGCCTTCCATATCCCATCTTTTCTTTGCCGATGACCTAGTTCTGTTTACTGAAGCTTTGGAAGCTCAGTATCAGGTGGTATTAAGGGTATTGGAAATTTTTTGGATGGCTTCAGGTAAGAACGATAGCAATAATAAAATCAAACTTTATTTCTCCAAGAATGTTTCTCGGGATAAAGCTCATCTTCTCAGTCAAGCTTTCCAGTTTAAATGCTCAAACAATATTGGTAAATATCTAAGGGTGCCTTTGATTCATGAGCGAACAACGAGGAAAACTTATCAGTACATCCTGGATAACGCACAGCAGAAGCTTGCAGGCTGGAGTGCTCAAGTGTTATCTCTAGCTGGGCATGTAACTTTAACTCAATCTGTAATCTCTTCCCTTCCGATCTATATAATGCAAACAGTGAGATTACCACGATAACTATGTGTCAACTAAGAGAAGATAATAAGGGATTTCATCTGGGGCATAAAGGAAGGACAATAAAAAATGAATCTAGTTAGTTAGGAGGTAATATGTCAGCCTAAACAAACAGGGGGTCTCGGGATTAAAAGAGTCCGTTCTTCCATTGATGTGTTACTTAGTAAGTTGGGTTGGGAAGTGCATACAAAACCTAAAGCTTTATGGGTCCAACTCCTTCGAACCAAATATCACATCAATGGTCACCATATCCCTCAAATGCTGGAGAGGAAAAGGGCTTTGGTAATATGGAGGGGGATCACAGCTATATGGCAATTTGTATGACAAGAAATCAAATGGCATATATGAAATGGAGGTCAAACATATTTTTGGTTAGATGCATGGGTGGGAGATTGGGGTCCCCTTTTACTTGTGATGACCTATTAACTTCCTAATAGCTTGTTGTATGCTAAATTAATGGATTTGGTCAATGAGAATGGCAACTGGCGATGGAAAATATTCCTACAATATCTCCCCTCATTAGTTTGCATGACTATTATGGCAATTATGCCTCCCAAAGCTGGAATGGGAGAGGGCTGAGTAGTTTAGGGATTAGCAAAGAATGGTTGTTTTACGATAGCTTCTGCTTATGATCTAATCGATGATAAGGTCGCGGAAGATAGCAGCAGGATTTGGGATTTGATATGGAAATGGTCAGGCCCTAACGAATTAAATCGTTTCTTTGGCTTCTAGCTAAAAGGAAACTGCTAACCATCCAACAACGAGTTGCTCAACATATATCAATGGACTCCAGTTGTCAGTTCTATAGTCATGAAGAGTCACTCTTGCATGCATTACGAGATTGTACTAGGGTAAAATCATTTTGACGTCACTTTCCTCCAGAGGTGATCGACACTGCTTTCTTTCAATATGATGTAGAGACATGGTTGAATGCCAATCTTACTAACCAGAAACACGTGCAGATATTTACGTGGGCTACTATTTTTGGAGTCTTTTGTTAGTTTTTATGGCAGTGGAGAAATAGTAGTATCTTTGATGATGACTTTCTTTGGCCGAAAGCAAGATCTAGTGTAGTTATAGATTATATTGCTTTGATCGATAAGGCAAGGGTTGTGGCAAGCAGAGTTCTTCCGGCACAAGGATTGCCACTGGGTACGCTTGTTAAATGGACTAAACCGATGGAGGACTGAGTAAAATTAAATACAGATGTTGTGGTTAAGAAAGGTTCTAGCATTGCTACTGCTGGAAGTTTAATTAGGGATAGCATAGGACATTGGTGTGGTGGTTTCATGCAGAATATTGGAGAGTGTTGCCATTAACTGCTAAATTATGAGGGGTTTTACTGGTCTAAATTTGGCATGGGACCTTAGATATCGATGTGCGGTGTTAGAAGTGGATTCTTTAGAGGTAATTAATATCCTATCTTCATCCAACCTGTTGTTGCTTGATGGTAATTCTTTGGTATTGGGTATCTGTGATCTACAATGTAGAGCTTGGGATATTTAGATTCAGCATGTATACAGGGAAAGGAATTGGAGTGTCAACAACATGGCCAACCTAGCTTTGCTATCTTGTCCTGGAATTTATATGCTTCAAGATCCTCCAATGAAGTGTCTTATGAATGTCCAATAGGATATGCAGGGGGTTTTATATTGCAGAGTTATGTGATAGTTTTGTGTCAGTATACTCTCCTCTGTAACCAAAAAAAAAAACTCAAAAATCATTTATTTTCTATTTCTTAAAATATTAATTTTACTCTCTTGGGCGAGCCTCATATCAACATTTATTTCTCTTTTACCATAGGCCCCACTCTTAACTCTCATTCCATTGTTTTATAGATTTTCATTAATGGTTATTAATTCTCATTCCAACATTTTTATTAAGGCTCATTTATTACTTGTTAGAAGATGGAAGAGACAAAATTTGTAGCATATCTCTTATCGTGTTTAAAAAATTAACGTTAAATCCTTTTGAAACATTTAGGTGTTTCTTTTCTACTCAAATTTTTGTATTTCTATCAACATATAAATTTAAAATACTCAACTCAAAAATTAGCGGCAACAGAATTTCACGATTTTAACTTCTAATTGATTTAAAGGTAGTCTTTGATTTTTATTTATTTTTGGCTTATTAAATATGTGAATATTGGAGAGATAATTCATTGCAACACTTATGGTTCATCTACTGCAACCCTTTTTTATTGATAATTTAAAGTTAGTCTTTGATTTTTATTTATTTTTAGCTTATTAAATATTTGAATCTCAAAGAGATAATTCATTGCAACACTTATGGTTCATCTACTGCAACCCTTTTTTATTATAAATCCCTAAATTTATTATATTCTAAAAATTATTTATTTATATATTATTGTTAAGTCAGAATCTTGACTTCATGTATAAAGTGATTTTGATGACAAACAAAGATAAGACAGAATGAAAAACAGATGACATTAACAAATATGAAAAACAGA